>CAXKVY010000466.1:0-247500 GCA_964058915.1 Tetropium fuscum | reverse complement strand
GCTCACACTGTATATTTTAATACTTACTATTCTACTATTAAACTAAATAAACAGTTGTTAGGTCTAAATAAAGAATACCCAAATTAATTTAATATTATTATACTAAATAAAGCGACATTAATATGTAATAGTATATCGACGACTTCTTGAGCTTGAGTCTGACTAGAGATGGGCGAAACCGTTCTTTCAAAGAACAATCACAACCGTTATTAGTTTTTAGGCTTAGTTTCCGCTAATATCGTCCGAACAGGTATTACTAAATCTTTTGGGGGTACAATTTGTAATCTATATAGCTAAAGTTACAAAATATTCCTAACAACTTATAATCTGTTAAACTTATAAAAACAAATAATATGTATGGCGATATTTCGCGCCTCCGTGCTTTGGTCCAACCTGTAAATTACCCTCTACAGATTTCTGTTATATTACTGCTTTTGTTCCGCACGTTTCACCATCTTTCAGATAGTGCCCCAACCCAAAGGTAATGATCTATGTTAAATTTCTTTAGATTCTTTATTGCAAATGACGTCATTTGAAAGATAAATGTCAGATTTTCCTACCAAACTGTTTAATGCAATTTCTAAAGTGCTTTCTAGGATAAAATTCCATATCAATGGTAGCGCAGTGTAGGAGTTACGCTATTTCCACACAAATCACTTCAAAAGTTGTAAATTGTTTACATTGAAAATATTAATAATTCACTTATTTGTGTTGTGAATTTAACCATGAATATAACAATAACTGATTATCTCCTAAGAGAGCAGGTTTTTAGATAAACGTAAACTGTAATAATGATATTAATAAAACTACTTTTTAACTACTTTTGCTTTTTGTACTGTATATTTATTCTGCAGTTCCAGGATAATCACCCACCAGTGTGTTTAAGGTCCTATAAAATTTTATTTCGCTTAAGTTTAACTGCACATAGAGCCGAAAGTTTAATACGCTTTTCAAGAAGGTCTTCTCAGATTGCTTGTCGGATTTATACTGATATATTTTTAATAATATTTGCAATTTTCTATCGGGTCTTTATACACAAACGATTACGTTTCTCATCAGTAGCAAGCATTCTGCGGGAACTTGATTCGATTTTCCTTTAAATATAGAGACGAATCTAAAACCGCTGACCAGCCGGACCCCTTTTAACAAAGTATAAAATTCGATTAATACGAACAACATTTTACTAACAACGACCGTTGCATAAAAGCCCTGATCTCTACCAATATCCCTCTTTTCCGTGGGCAATTCCCATATCCGTTTACTCCACAGCCACCTTTCAGACCTTTCACTTAACCCAATTAAATTAATGAATGTTCGAAATCTCTATCTACCTTTATAGATTCGGAAAACTTATACGGAACGCTTTTCAACTTCACTTTGAGCCTAGTTTGCATTCGTATGAGACTTTTTATTCAATTTTTGACCACTCCAATTCAATTTAATTCGGAAAACCGCCTGTGGAGGATAGAAGTTGATTAGCTAACATCCATATATATATATATATATATATATATATATATATATATATATATATATATATATATATATATATTAAGATGGGACAGTAAACGTTACAATTTTTTTTCCTTTACGAAGTTTACTTATGATAATTAATAAATTGTTACATGATTCATTATGTTTTCCTTATGTTGTGTGATGTATGTTTATCACAGCTCCCGCTAGATCTCACTACTGACTTTTGAGATACATAATTGTAATTTAATGTACCTCCACTAGATGTCTCTATAACAAAAATTTGATATCTCAGCTCAACCGTTACATACAGGATGACCGAATGAGCATATAGCAAGGGTGTGGAAGGTTAAAAAGGTATAATATAAAGTTGCAACCTCTTTTTCTAACTGGAACCATACTAATTTTGAAAACTTCGACTTTAATCTCCGACTAAATTTCGACTAAATTTCCGAAAAAAAATACAAGAGTTTTATAAATGATGAATTACTTTTAAAATATTGTTTCGAACCTTCATGTCAATTTGCATAAATTTTGAGAGAACGGAAATAAGTTTTGTACTTGAGGTGATATATTTTTTTTAAATAGAGGTTTAAAATAAAGTAAGTTACGAAACAAGTCACAAATTTGTTAAATATTATTCTAAGCTGTACTTTAAATTTGCAGCCTCACGTGCATCCCGGAACACCGGCAAATTTTTTTGAGATTTTTGTGTTGCGCCAAATTGACACTTATAACATTTATATACATATAGATTGTATGCAGAGACAAATACAGTCATGTATATAAATGTATGAAAGTATCCTTATTATATAGGTATATAAATACCAGTGGCGACACGTAACGATAATTGGACGCCAAAAACTAAGTTTTGAGAAACGAAGGTTGAAAGTGTACAAACTATAATTAAATCGGCATGAAATTATAGATGCAGATTTGTGCTTTATCTTGCGTTAAAACTCTGTTAGATTTGCTGCTGAAAAAATATTTAAGAGAAACAATAAAAATTGGAAATCAAATATTTATTATCTTCAACTTCAAGTAATAAACAAAATAAGAAAATAATTATTATTATTTAAATATTAATGTATAGTATTGTATAGTATGTTTATTATATTTGTTCAGGTTCAAAGTCAGGGACACCTCCAAATCCATCTATATCATCGTCAATATGGTCATCTGCAAAAAGTAATGAATAGAAAATCCTACAATCTTTGGGAATGAGGTGCCATGTTGATTTTATATCCGATTTTTTCGTTCGAAATACATTTTCCTTCAGGCCAGAGTATGTTAAGGTATGTTTTATATAAACTAGTTTTAGGACGACCACGGATTTTCTTTGAAATATCAATTTCTACTGATATGGTATTTTCATTCAAGTCTTGCTTCATAAAAAGGGACAACAACTTTTCTCTTAGTATAATTATCTCCCTTGTCTTTAACCAATTTATCTCTTCTCCATTTATTCCCTTCTTTAGGTTTTAAATTTTAAATTAAAATTCTCCTAAAATATTTTTTTGTATGTTGAGAAACTAACTACATTTACCTTATTTCGTCCGTCTACGTAGAATTCGTACATTTTCGTGAGAGTCATATCTACTGGTAAAAATGAAGATTCTGTTTCTGTTAAACTCATTTCTTCATTGTTCTTCGGATATTTTTGTTGTGCATGATAAAGTACACTGGCAATCAAAAGGTACAAACTCCTTAGAAGCAATTCGTTGCTTTTTATAAGTCATCCATTCCTTACGCTTGTATATGTTAGTTTTTCTTTCTTGCCTCGACATACCGTTATATTTTCTTTTTCTGCCCTTTTTTGGTCTTCCTCTATATTTTTTTTGTTTGACATTACTTGAATCGTATCCTATGGAAGTTTCCAAGGGTACTGGTATTAGTGCTGCATATGTTTTTTGTTCAGCATCATCGTACAAAATTTCGTAATTTGAATCATCCTAGGAAAAATAAAGGAAAAAAATTAGAGAAAAACAGGTGCGAGCAAATATATCAAGACATACCTTTCGCCTTATAGGAGAAGAAACATCGCTATCTATAATAAAATCCGGATCTTTGACCGAATCATCCGATAGATTCTCTAGCAACTTCGCAATCTTAGGATTCAAGGTTGGTGGTTCTGAAGAGATATTTGAAATATCGTCTGTTGTTTCTCTCAGATTTTCTATAAAATAGGTATTATTAAATTATTCATGTTTAATAGTCAAATTTAGTTTCATACCTTTGTTTTCTGTAATAACTGTAGTATTACACATACCTATTCAGTAGTTTCTTACGCCATGAAATCATTTTACACCACTTTTATAAACGAAAACAAACAAGAAGTTCACACTTTCATCCCGTAGAAGGCACTGATATACTGGTATTGTAAGCGTCTATGCACTTGGTTCCCTTTTGAAAAATAGTTTAAGATGCTTTCGAGTGCACAAATGGTTCTTTTGGCCTATTTCCTTAGGTTATACTGTAATTTTCACATGGATCTTTTCTGCAAAATATAGTTTACCTACTTCTGCAACTTTCAATGCCTTAATATTAATTTCGTAATTTTGTCGCATGGTTCCTTTTTGCATAACTGCGTCCAATTTATGGTAGGGCCGAAAGAAACAAAAGCGCCGCAGGCGAAAATTTGAAGAAATTTCAAGGTGTTTTACAAGTATCTCAAAATTTAACATCGACATTAACAAAAGTGTGATCTTTTTTAATTTTTTAATATGAAAAATTATTGAAAACCCGGTAACATTAATATATTTTAATATATAACGTTGATATATTTTTAGAAAAAGAATAAATCTTTTCAAGATTCATTTAACACTCGGAGTAGTTTCCACAAACACCAAAACACTTTCACTTCGCTCGACGCGCGTTTCGCCAACCAAGTTGGCATCATCCGGAGACGATTAAAACTGTTTTGTTAAAACTGATTAAAACTGATTAAAACTGTCAGTTTTAATCGTCTCCGGATGATGCCAACTTGGTTGGCGAAACGCGCGTAGAGCGAAGTGAAAGTGTTTTGGTGTTTGTGGAAACTATTCCGAGTGTTACAGTTACATCAAAGGTTCCACCCCTATCCAGTAGCAAGATTCATTTGTTTTTTTTTCACTTTCATTTGACTAGCAATTGTTTTATTGAAATTTTTTTAATCCTTGAAAATATTTTATTACGTTAAACACTATATTAATAGCTATTTGTATATTGTATCTACCTAGTTTCTTAAAAAATATGAACAAAATAATAAAGACTCACCTTCCTCGGTAATTTCGTCAGAATAGAAGTAGGATTTATGATAACAAAAGAAAAATAGTTTTACATAGTACCTATACTACCTATACTACTACTACTATACATATAATACATATAGGAGCGTGTATGAGTCGGAAAAAGACCCGAAAATTGTAAATATTTTGAGCTGAAACAAGATTACTTCCCCCCCCCCCCGTTATCGAGGAAGCTGAGCACGATGGCGGTGTAATAATTTCTCTATGGGGTTGCGCAACCCCTCAAAACGGCAAGAAAACAACCCTCACAGGGACGCGCTTTAAAGGGTTTCTTTGGGGATGATGTATGATATCCATGGTTCTGAGTTACCGAGATTCATTACTCTGTGCTTATTACCATTTAACGGGGACCACGCGCTCGCAGCACATGTTGTTCCCAGGGCTCAGGTGGGCTACCACAGCCCATCCCCAAGCCTGCCTGGTCACCCATCCAAGAACCAGCCAGCGTCCGCCTTGCTTAACTCGGGAGATCAAAATCTTACCGGCCAAGTTCTCGCGGTAAGCGGCCCACTTTAATAACTATGTTACCAAAGATATTAAATTAATTAAATATAAGAAAACTGAAAAATGTGTAATTAGTTACTGTTATATCTTCCTAATAGTGACTAGGGACTCTTAAGAGGCTCGAGCCACTGAGCAGCCATTGATAATTTGTCTACAGTTCGTACAATATGTATGTATAGTTGAACGACCGGCAACCCTGACCTACACAATGTTTTTCATTGGCGTAGACATTTTTTTTCTTAGGAGGGTGAAAGTAGAAGGCTTTTATATGCATATTATCAACACCACAGCTAATATTGAATGCAAGTTTCCACACCACTCATGAAGTATTGCTTTCAGCGCGTTATCATTTTTTAGTGGGTGGTTCGCCAGTAGCCATATTTCCCACAAGTAACAAAAATAAATATGTACAAAACAGCTAAGTAGTCGCGAAAAATAAACTTTAAAACGGAAAAATAAAATAAATATACTTGCGATTGAAATACAATCATATTTATTGTGTAAGTAGGTACCTACCTAATCTACCAAATCGTTAACACTCAACAAAGACAAAGATTATTAACAGACAAGCTTTGACAAAGCTCAGAGCTTGTTTGTTAATAGGTACCTACCTAACTAAACCGAGACTAAATTAAAAACATTTTTAAAAATCATTACAAATGCAATACATACCTACCCACAAGCTTCTCATCGCAAAGCGATTTCCAATACACACACTTTTTACAGCCAATCAAAATTAGAAACTGACCTTGAGGTCATTGAAAATTTTCTTTTCTTTTGTAGCTAGGTACACGGTTATAATTTTATAAACAGTCTATAGAACTTTTAATTTTGCCCACTGATGTAAATTATTAATTTGTGATCTAGGATGGTAGGTACCTACATAAAAATAAAGTCAATGGACAATAGGTACCTACTTATGTAATAAACCAGAGAGCGTTTTCAGTTTTGTAAATCCCAGTAAAAAACCTAACTTATATCGTTGCATTTAACATTTATAACCTAGCGGCCTCAAGCACTGGAATATATTTTGGATAAAATTATTTGAGAAATGTCTTAAGTGGAGGATGTAATAGGTACCTACCTACCTCAGTATACGTCAGTACCTACTTCGAGCAGCCCATAAATCAATTTTTTTTTTGTTAAAGTCGGCTCTGCGCTAACACCCACTATCCATTTTTGCTGTCAAATAATATTTTCCTAAAATTTTTTTAACATGCCTATCCTATCTCGTAATTAAAGCGAGGTCTGGTGGAAATCTACGTTTTTCAGGTTTCATACGAAACGAACAAACATGTTTGCTAACCGCCATACTCTTTTATTTCAACTCTCGTAGCGATGTATACCTACATAGGTAGGTATATAAATAATATAGCAATTCCCGCGAACACGCCACTGTAAGATATGCGATCCTGATCCTATTCGATCCGAGAATCATATCCCGATCCGAGAGATACGATTCCAATAAGTTAAAAAGAGATATTCTGCTCGAATATTCGTTATTGGAACGGTCGTGGATCGGCGTTGCCGCTTTTAATTATAAAAATAGATGTTTACGTAATTGTCATATTTAAAGTAGACGAAAATAAATGTAAAAACGTAACATCTTGGCCTATAATATATTATTGTGTGCACAATTATTATTTAATAACATTCATAAATAATATATTCAACTTTAATATAGTATTGTGGAATTTGATATTTTAATTGAATACTGAGAAAATTGAGAATTACATGTGGCAACTGCGCGGTATCTTATATGGGGTCAGTTAACTATACATACATATTGAATGAACTGTATACGTACAGTCTATATATGTATGCATGTATCCTTAATATATAGATACATAAATATAATGTTTCTAAAATTGAATATATGCATATATACCAATTATAAAAAGCACCATAAAAAGTATCAAGATATGTCATAAATTATGAGAAGTAAAATTTAAAAATTAATTAGTATATCTAATCTAATCATACCCGTTTGGCAATTATTGCGTGTTTACAACTAATATACGATATAATGTGTCTAGTATCAATTATTCTACTTTCCTTTTTTGTCACGCTAGTTCATGTATAGTGTATAATACACTGAACACTGAACCACTGAGTGGTCCAACGAAATTTAGGGTCAAATTAAAGTTGCCGTAAATTTCGAAACCAGGGGCGTAGAACAATAAATTTTCTTTATTGAATAGGTCTAGCATTCTAGCAAAATAATATATGCTGTGGAAGTCTCCAGTTTGTTTATTTTAAGAGATATAGCGGATTTAGTAGAACTATAAAATTTCTTCCTTTTCCTAATCCATTCATATCCGTTTCTGATTTGATTTTTGAAACCCAGTATTTTAAAAATATGGAGGTTCTCATAAACCACTGTCTCTGAAGTAAAAAAAATCTCTTTTTCTTGAAATAATGTAGGGGGGCTTTGGATAAATTGCTTTATTTGGAAACTGTCAATTTCAAGAAAATAGACTAATAGAAAATAGACTAATAGACTAGCATTTTTGGTGTCAGTCGTAGTGTTATAAGTCGTGCATGGGCAAGACATCAATTAAATTCCGTTAATTTTCGCCATGGTGGAGGTCGTGTTCGAAAAATTACTGCTAGAATTGATAGATTAGTACGTTTCATTACCAGAAGAAGGAGAACTGTTGTGGCCTGTTCGAGAAGTGAATAATGTAAACAAATCCCAGATAGAGAGTTCGGAGGCGATAACATGAAGCAAATTTGAGTGCATGATGACGAGCTAGACATCCCACGTTATCAATTGTACACAAGTGGAATTTCAAGTGGAAGTGGAAGTGGTCTAGTTTTTTGTAGAGAACATTTGAAATGGAATTTAAATCAGTCGAGGAACTGTCTAGTTACGGTTGAATCGAGGTTCAAATTAAGCCGTACTATGATATGGCGAGAAAAAGGTAAACGTTACCAAGAAAACTGTATGTTCACAGTAGATCCCTGTGGATGGGGGTCAGTTACAGTATAGGATGATATATTCACAGGTAAAGGACCGAGTTAGTCGTCTTAATTCACCAAACTATGAATTCAGAAAGATACCTAAATCAGGTTTCACAATCTATTGTGTTACCCTTTGCAATTCAGAGAATACTCTAAGTTTAGTTATGTAGATGATAACGCAAGACCACATCGTGCTAGAGTTATAAATAATTTTTTTGGAGAAAATGAAATTTGTAGATTAATATGGCCTTCCCAATCACCGGACCTCAATCCTGTTGTACATAGTGTGGAATGTTCTTGGAAGACGTCTAAGGAATCGTCCTAAGGAATAGTAGTTATGGAAGAGTGGCATCTGGTGTATCAAGATGTTATAGATAATTTCATTTCATAATTTCATAATAGCATGACGAGGCGTTGCGAGGCTGTAATAACGGCAAGAGGAGATGCAACAACATATTAATAAAGAGTAGTTGTTAATGTTGTTTTTTCACTCTCGTTTCCTGTTTATCCGTTTTGCTTTACGTATTTTATTTCTATAGAATTAATTTAAGTTACTAGGTGTTCTTTAAATATGTAAACCCTAATACGGCACATGCAGTTATTAAAAATTTAATAAATTTCAGACAAAAGCATCATAAATTTCATACAAATCATATCGTTACAAAATTTTAAGAGATATTTTACATCAAAAACAGTGGTTTGCGAAAACCTGCATTTCTTTTAAAATACTGGGTTTAAAATAAACAATCAAAAACGGAAATGAGGCTCATAAATTAGGCTACAAAAGGGAAGAATTCCCTTCCTTCTTCCATCATTCTCGTTCTATTAGTACAGCCTGTGTATGCATTGGAAATTCACGAAAAAAACATTGTTCTACTAAATCCCATGTATATCTCAAAATAAACAAACTGGAGATGTACACGACATATATTATTTTGCTAGAATGATAGACCTATACAATAAAAAAATCATAGTTCTACTCTATTGGGTTCGAAATTTACGGCAGCTATAAATATCTGTAGCTGTAAATATACATTATCATAACTGTAAATATACATGTTCATTACCAGCTGTAAATATACATGTTCATTACTATAACACATGAAGTTCACTATAGGTAATAACTTCTCCTATAATTAAGTGTAACGAGTAAGTTAGTGGTACAGAATTGATGGCATTATAGGTTATACCAGAATGCCAATTATTCATTCCATTAAGTCAATAATTAGCGTAATAAGATAATATATGTGTATGAACTATGATCGTGTTTGTAGGTATACATGAAGTCTACTTAGTATTTAATTATATCTATAATATGTACACCCATCAATCATATTTTCCCTATGCTTTAATCCCTAAGACAGGCTTAATAATATTTTTTTACGAATCACAAATGCAACTTATTGGAACCGTATAAAGGTATTTTATAGCAGGAGATTTCTTGTAATTCCCCCGTGATAAAAATGTTTTATTCAAATGTAGCCTTCGTATAACACATCTAGTTATATTTTATAAAAGAGGAATATGTTGATATCCGCTGATACTTGCAATCGCGGTGCTCCTTTTATCTGCTGAATACTCGTACGATAACTTATCGTTACACTTTATTGAGTATGGTATTGACAAACTTAGAGTTAGATAGAGACAAACTGAGTTAGAGCATTTTATCCGTTGAAATGTGCTCAGTGCAAAATATGCATCCGTGTGCGTGTACTATGTAACAGTCCCATTTGTCATTATACTAATTTTATAATGGAATATTAATAATTTTAAATTAGAATAATGACCATGCTGGTATAGTTCTGCAGTAATCTTGTGGGAGTCTAATCAGCATCCGATAAATAAATTAAAAAAAGTTGTTTGAAGTAGATGTTAGAAGTAGACAACACAAAGACCGCACATCCGCTATTGTCTTTGTGTTGTCTGCTAGATGGTGTTCGTAGACTCTATGATTACCCCGTCTGTTACTTTGTCTGGGAGTCAGGGAACAGTCTGAGCACCATAAAAATTATTGTGGACTGGGTCTTTAGAAGTTTTGATTAGGAGTTTTGAGGATTCTTGAGATTTTGTCTGTGACACCTTTGATGTAGGGTGAGAAAGCTTTCTGTTGGTCGATTGGATCGGTAGGCTTTGCTGGGGATGGATTTTCGGTTAGCCGTTTAGTATAAGTGCTTGTTCTAATGTCTGTAATTCGTTTCATCTGTTGTGGTTGCCAGTTAACTAAAGGATCTGGTTAGGGTGTTAATAGCAGATTGGCATTAAGGACGCGGTTTGTATGGGTTGGCTTTCTATATACAGAAAAGGAGAATATCGTATTGGTTTCTTTTGGCAACGATGACATTTAGGAAATGAAGGGAGGAATCATGTTCTACTTCAATGGCGACCTTGACGGAAAGATGTTACTGTTCAGGTGGGAAAGGGATTTAGGGAATCCCTACCACGCGGCCAGATAACGAAGGTATCATCAACGTATCTTGGTCAACATATGGGTTTCGATTATGAGGAGTTAAGGGTTTATCCATGAAGATATTGGTTATGGCGAGAGGCAGAGGTGATCAAATTGGGGCTCCGTATATCTGTTAGTAATTTATTTTGGAAGAGAAAATTTGTGTTGAATCGGCAATGTTCTAGAAGTGATATGTCTAATTATAAATAAATAAGTAGTAAAGCATATCCAAAAGAGGGAGATGAGGCTTTTACTCTGGAACCAGAGGTCGAACGTACGCTTCCCAAGACCAAATGGTATTGAACGTCAATAGTGAAAATAAAAAGCAAATAGCAGCTCAAATATAGTAAAATTAATGTGGTGTTTAAAATAGTAATCCTTAGTGAAAATGTAGAAAGTATAAATAATAATATCATGTGATTGGTTGACATATAACGACAATGTGCAAGGAAACACTGCTAACTAAGGAAGTGTCTTTGTTTCTGGGAAAGGTACTTCCTTAACTACAAATAATAATGCGAGGCAGTCAACAAGAGGCACTCAAAACGGGAGACAATGTTACATTTTTCTGTAATAAAATTAAGTAATTCATTCTAATATCCAAATGAATTATTATAAATTGTGAATAAATTATCCGGTTTCCTTGATATTCTATAAAGAAAACAAGTGAATTTAAGTAATAGTGGATTATCCAAGTCGTATCAGAAGGCAGCATCCTAGATAGTTCTACAGCTACAGCAGTTTTCATCATATCCTTGATAAGGATTACAAAGCAGTACATAGTGAGTAAATATCTATGAAGAAACTCTAGTCATTCTACGAGGTGTCGTTGCTGATTTTGCAGCAAGGGTGGTTCTCGAAACAGTTCATATAGCGAGGACGCCATTGCAGTTTCTACATCGAGGAAGCCATTGGAGTTTCCTCACACCACCAATAGAGGTCAACACATCAGTGCGATATTGACATACGTGAGTGTTTGTTTATAAATGAATTAACTTTGTATCAAGGTAATAACAAAACCACAACTTCTCTTTGTCATGTTGTTATAATATATAACAATATTGTTTCGTTCTATATATATCTAAAATATTGTTCGTCAAGGATTTTAAAATCCCATGTTTTACTAATCTAAGATATGATAGGTTACCGCAGGATAGTTTAAGCTTGTTTTTCAATGTTATTGTGTAAATATAATGTAGAAATATCTTTAAAATAAATTTATGTCATAGTTAAATGCAGACCAATATCTTTTTCCTCCAAAACAAATTCATTAAGATTGGGACCTATGGGACTATATTGACCTATGGGACATCATTAAGAGAGCAGTGAGACGACGTCTACCAGCCCCACAGAACCTTCAACAGCTGGAATAGGTTACTCTTCATGAGTGGGATAATATTCCTCAACCCGTCATTCAAAACCTCATTAGAAGTATGCCCCTGCGGATTCAGGCTGTAATCCGAGCTAGAAGTGGCAACACAACCTACTAGGGATCAGCTCACATAATTTTATTTCTTTGTTTTCCTTTGTTTTCTTGTTAATTAAAAAATGTTTCTTCTCACCCTGAAAGTTTTTTCAATTGATTTCTGTATGGTGCGATAATTTTGAACCAATGCATCTTAAGACATGGACCAAAAAACTAAATGTAGGAAAGGAATGGTTCTTAACAAAAATTGGTATTTTTAAAGAATTTGGTTACGAAATTATTCCACAGTGTTTTAAAATTAGGGTTATATAACAACCTTTTAGTTAGCCATGTATAATACCTAAACCGTCCTCAGTTAACAAAAGACTGGATATGCAAGTTGAAATTAGTCGTTTTATCTACAAAATTCTAAAAAAATTATCAAAATTGGACTAAAAGTAAAAAAGTTATGAGACCTCAAATTTTAGCAAATATTAACGTGGTGCTATAATTTTGAACAGTAGTTATATATATATATATATATATATATATATATATATATATATATATATATATATATATATATATATATATATATATATATATATATATATATATATATATATATATATATATATATATATATATATATATATATATATATATATGATAATAATTTAATGTGCAATTTAATTAAGCTTCACTTTAGGTTTATTAATCCCGCCTCATAATTTACTATAATTTAAGTTTTTGTGAACTAAACCATAAACGATATAAGAAGAAGCGACATATCGCGATTACATGCATCAGAAAATCCATATAATCTGACTGAAGATCTACTATGTATAGTCATTAACTTAGCCTAGTTCAAACATAATTATAGGATAGGTAAATACATTACGGGCTGCGATCGATAATGGAGATGATGTTATGTTAACTGAACTATAGTTGGTCATAAGACGCAACTTGTAATTAAATTTGTAATTTGCAGAATATGATTATGCATTAAATGCGTTAATACTGGAGTTCAATCAACAGCCGAGCGGTGTCGCTCATGTCATTCGATAACATTCAGGACTAGTAAAGGGAGTTTAGGGGTTGGTCAAGGGTAGCTCGATGAATATTAATTGTCTCCGCCTGCTCCAATTAGAGAGGTATTGGCGAATTTCCATATAAAAACCATTACTTCTTATCGGCAATGTTCTCCATGGGAAGAGACAGACGTGTCATTTAGGCTTCGACCTTATTTTCCAGCAGAAAAATACGGAATTCAAATTAAACTACCGATTATGAACTTCAATACTTTGTTAGGGAATGATCTCAACTTTACCAGAAGTGCCAAGTCGATTCCCATATTATATAAGTCCATACATGTTATATATGCCTGATATATTTTTAAAACTTCCCCACATAGGCATATATATATATATATATATATATATATATATATATATATATATATATATATATATATATATATATATATATATATATATAGGTCGAGGTCAATCAGTAATTGACCTCACCATTTGCACGCCGAACTTAGCCAATAGGATCCAGAAATGGTCAGTGTCTGACGAAGTGTCCATGTCTGACCATAGACATATCCTATTCAACGTAGAGGCAACTCACGTTAAGACTATAACTGTCTCAAGAAACCCAAGGGCTACCAACTGGGACCTCTACAATGAGGAACTAAAGGGGCGGTCATGGGATATGGCACACGGACTCGCTAATACAGCTGAGATTGACATTGCAGTCAACCAGATGTCAGCAGCCGTTGTCGAAAGCTTCGAAGAAAGCTGCCCTGCGGCAAGCAAACCTTCGAATGCTAAACATCCCTGGTGGAATAACACCCTGGAAAAACAAAAAAAGTTAGTTCGTGGGCTTCTTAGGAAAGCGGAACGTAACAAACATCCTAATGACTGGGAAGCCTTTCATAACTCCCAGCGCGAATACAAACGTGCTCTTCGAGTGGCACAGAGAGAAAGCTGGAGGAAATTCTGCACCGGCATAAATGAAATGCCGGCCGCAACACGCCTCTGCAAGATCCTATCTAAGGACCCTAATGCCAGGATTGGCGCACTAGCCTATCCTGGTGGTGGGTTCACCTCAACTGCAGGGGAAACGATGGAGCTCTTGCTCCAGACGCATTTCCCGAACTCACGGCAGAGTAATACCACTTGGATACCGAGCGCAGGCCGGGACCAATGGATTATAGCACTGCCAAGAGAGTAGTAACGTTTGAGAGGGTAATCTGGTCTGTTAAGACCTTTCCCCCTTTCAAATCGCCCGGTAGGGACGGAATTTACCCGGCCCTACTACAATATGGATGAAGCACGCTAGCGCTGTTCCTCGTCAGGATATTCAGATCCTGCTTGGCGCGGAGCTATGTTCCCTCGTTATGGAGGGAAGTGAAAGTTGTGTTTATCCCAAAAACAGGAAGATCGGACTATACCGGCCCAAAGTCATTTAGGCCAATAAGTCTTACGAGTTTTCTATTGAAGACACTGGAAAGGCTTATTGACCGATACCTAAAGGAGGAACAACTTGCAATGCGGCCTCTCCACGCACATCAGTACGCTTACCAGAATGGTAGATCGACTGAAACAGCATTACACCACCTTGTTTGCAAGATAGAAGGGACGCTCGAAACACCCCCTTTGATGTCATTCATCGCTCCTTAGCTCAGCGTGATGTGGAGCCTTCCCTATTGGGTTGGATTCGATTCATGCTTTCGCAAAGGAGCATCCAAGCAGAAATGCATGGTCATAAACACACAGTGGTTGCTAGTCGGGGCTGCCCTCAGGGAGGGGTTCTCTCCCCCCTACTGTGGAGCCTTGTAGTGGACAGCCTACTGTGGGAATTAAATGACGCTGGTCTGTATGCACAGGCCTATGCAGATGACTTGGTCATCCTATGCAGTGGAACCAGGGACAATTTGCGTGGCCCTATGGCTAGGGCCATAAGAATAGTTGAGAACTGGTGCCAAATAGCTGGCCTAAGAATAAACCCTAAGAAAGTTCAGCTTATGCTATTCAGCAAAAAGAGGAACCAAGAAAATCGACCAGAGATTACTCTCTCTGGTGTGGTCCTCACCTACCACCAGACGGTGAAATATCTAGGTGTTCACCTTGATGCTAAACTGTCCTGGCATGATCACATATCATGCAAAATCAGGAAAGCAACGTGTGCACTGTGGACGTGTAGGAGGGCCTTTGGTGGAAGCTGGGGTCTTAATCCCAAGGTTCTCCACTGGCTCTACTGCACTATTGTTAGACCAATTTTAACTTACGGGGCCATCGTGTGGTGGCCTTGTGTTGAAAGGAACTCAACTAACAGGCAACTGGACAGGGTCCAGAGACTTGCGTGTTTAGGGATGACTGGAGCATTGAGAACGGCTCCCACCAGAGCTCTGGAGGTGCTATTAAATCTCATGCCACTACAAATATTCATTAAATTGGAAGCCATGCGTGCGGTATATAGACTGCGCACGCTAGACCAGTTACAGGTGTGCTCATTCGGGCACTCTCGCATGTGGAACTGGGCCACCGAACGATGCCCGGTTCTACTCATGAGTGGTGATCATACTCCCACTAAACTACATCCCTCGAACTTCCTGGAGGTCGTAATCCCTGACCGCGAGGAGTGGGGGATAGAGAACACCCCGATGGCAATCCGCAACGGAACCAACTGGTATACGGATGGATCCAGGGCGGATGGAATGTCGGGTACCGGAGTCTTTTCTGACTCGGAACAAATAAGTAAATACTTTGCTCTGGGTGCACATGCTACTGTCTTCCAGGCCGAGGTATTTGCGATTCTATCCTGTGGGCTGGAGCTGCTAGCTGGCCCACAAAGAACTGGTAGAATCAATATATGCTCCGACAGTAGAGCTGCCATCTTGGCACTTAGTGCCGTTGAAGTGCGCTCAAAACTGGTTCTGGAATGCAAGACCGTCCTCGAGACGCTCTCTCAGAGGAATAATTTACGCCTTGTCTGGGTCCCAGGACATGCTGGTGTACCGGGAAACGAGAAGGCCGATCAACTAGCCAAATTAGGCACTTTAGAGACACCTACTGGGCCTGAACCCTTCGTAGGGATCTCCAGAAGCACAGCGGTTCTCTCAATGAAGACTTTAGCCCAACAAATGTTTCAACATTGTTGGACAACTGCTCCAGGCATGAGGCAGGCTAAAGAACTCATATCTGGTCCCGACGCTGGGAAGACCAGACAGCTGCTGAAGTTAAGCAGATGTAACTTAAGAACAGTGACAGGCCTACTGACCGGTCACTGCCACATAAGACGACACCTTTACATAATGGGTCTTGTGGAAGACCCTGAGTGTAGGGGATGCTTGGAAGATGAGGAGACAGCAGGGCATGTTCTGATGAATTGCCCCGCTTTCCTGCATACACGTATGCAATACCTGGGACAACTGATGCTGATGCCCAGGGACTTTAGAGAGCTATGTCCCAGCCGCCTCGTTGGCTTTATTAAGGCAACTGGACTGGTATAGCTCTCGAAAGGCGGGACGTGACGGGCCCATACTGAGGCCTATACGTCAAAGGGCAGAGCCCCCGCCAATCTCAATCAATCAAATATATATATATATATATATATATATATATATATATATATATATATATATATATATATATATATATATATATATATATATATATATATATATATATATATTGTGTGTACAAATTTTTTACACTTTTTACGTTTGCCCTTAACTGTTTTGTTTAACTTAACTGTCTGAAACAAAAGTGTTGAAATAACTCATCATAGACACAAAAGTAATACAATAGACCTTTCCCTACATTTTAAGATCTCCATGAGAAAAATTGGTCCATGCGTCGGGAGCTGAGCTATACGTAATACGTTTTTAAATTGCACTTTTTCCTTTGTTTATTAACCGATTTTAATCAGCTTGCTTACAGAAAATAATGGACTATCGACAGAAAATTAGGGAAAATGGGAAATTAGGGAAAATTAGGGAAAATTAGGGAAAATGGGACCGATAGGTCCCATAGGTCTCCCTTTAGAATGTTAGTTAGTTAGTTAGTAGAACATTTCTTTCTATTATTTTCCGATTATCACCAACTGTGTGGGGGTCGTGGTGAAATAAAATCATATAACCACAGCAAGACAAACAGTACATAATATAGTTAGATATCTACATAAAATTATATTATAATAAAATAAAATTATATAAAATTACATAAAGTATTCGGATATGATAGGTATTTTTTATGCAAGATATATTATATTAGTTACTTGCATTTGCATGTACTTCTTCGATATATAGATGAATACCTAGAGAAAGGGAATATGTCATCCGTAGTTGGCAGACACACTATGCCAATAAATAAGAAGCAGCCAGGGACGAAATACTCTCCTGATAGTCAAATATAATAAATCTGCCGTTGTTTCAAGAACCAGTTTATCAAGCTGTAATAGCAAATTTTGAATGTGACCACATGAATGGACTAGATAAACGAGTAGTTCATGCTTAAGTTGAATATTTTCATCAAAAGACGTAAACTGTTTCTGTTTATACGTATTTACTTAGGTTAGTAAATATACAAAAATTATGACTTTGTGTTTTATAGACCAGGAGATGGTAATGGTTGAGTATCTCCGATTTCACCCTGCATGCCCTTTGGAGGAGTGAAGGAGTTTATTTAGCATAACAAAACATGGCCTCCTCATGGCCTAACTTGGCGAATGGAACAATAAAATGTTAAGATCATCTGACACCACTTTTTAAAATTCTTGTGAATTTCCCTGAATTTCACCAAAACCACACCAAAACACTTTCACTTCGCTCGACGCTCTTTTGATAAAGAAGAACTTGACCTTCTAAACAAGGGTTTAAACTTTGCTGTAGCCCCTTTTGATAAGATTTTGGATGATGTCGTGGCAGGGATTGAAATTTCAATTCAATGTCTGCCTGATTCATCCAAGGGTCTCGTCAGAGTGGCTTGTAGGAACCAAATTTCTAAAAATATAATGACTAACGTAGGCAATAGAAAGACATGCTCAAAGAATCCTAGAAAGACTATCAAAAGATAGCGCGAAAAAGACTGTTTTTATTTAAAAGCAGATAAAGGTAATAAGGTTGTTATTAAAGAGGACTATTATGAACGGGTAAACAACCTAATTAGTAATGGTCCTTATAAAGAACTTACTAGAAACCCTTTACCAAGAATGACCACTGAAATAAAAAATGTCCTCAAATCATGTAACAACCTTATTACTCCACCTGTTAAGAATGGGTTACGTGTGTCTAACCCTACTGTACCTAGATTGTATTGTCTACCAAAAATTCATAAGCCAGGGAAGTCGGTTATCGTCCAATAGTATCGTCTATTGGATCTCCGACTTACCACGTATCAAAATGGTTGACTAAGGAATTTGAAAGTTTTCCCATTGCACAGCCTAGTTTTTCAGTTAAAAATTCGAATGTTTTCATTGATAAGGTCAAGAATATTCAATTGCAAGAGGGTGAAATTTTGATTTCCTTTGATGTTTGTTCATTATTTCCTAGTGTACCAGTTCCACAGACCTTGGACTATCTTGAGGATTTACTCGAATTAAACAACTATAGAAGAGAAGTAATAGAAGAATATATAAACCTTACAAAACTTTGTATGAAACAAAATTGCTTCCGTTTCAATGACAAGTTTTATGAACAACATGAAGGAACCGCAATGGGTAACTGTTTATCGCCTTTCATTGCTAATGTCTTCATGAGTCGTTTTGAAACTGAAGCAAAAGAAGAATGCGAGTATTTTCCTATTATTTGGCTTAAGTATGTGGATGACATTTTTGGCCGTGTTTGACACTAAGATTGCGGATGTAGAAAACTTCATTTCCAAATTAAATAGTCGTTTCACTTTTGCAAAGTTTACATATGAAGTTGGAAGGAATTTACTAGGAAATAATGAAAAACCTTCATTTTTAGATGTATTAGTAATTAAAAATGGTGATAATAGGTTAGAATTATATATATATAGAAAAGATACCAGTACGATCAGATATATCCCTAATGACTCTAACCACTGCTATCAACATAAAATGGCAAGTTTCAATTTTCTTGTCCATCGTTTACTAAGTTTCCCTCTCAGCAATGAGAGATTTGAAAAAGAAAAAGTATTCATTAAAGATATAGCTGTGAGTAATGGTTATCATAGAGATATAGTTGAAAAAATAATTAGGAAGCGTAAATTTAAGGACACACTTCGTAATTCTACGACCTTCCAAAAGGATATAGAGGCTCCAAAATATGTATCCATCCCGTACGAACCCCGGTCTACTCGTGGTTTGAGTAAGGTTTTCAAAAACGTTGGTATAACAGCGATTCATTCGTCGAGCAACAAATTACAACAACTTGAAAGGTCTGGGATTTACGAAATTAGTTGTAATGATTGTGATCGAAAATATATTGGACAAACGAGACGGTCAATTAACACCAGATTTAAAGAACATATGGCTCATCTAAAATATGGAAGAACAGATAAGTCTAGTGTTGCACAACATGCTTTTGACAACAATCATAGAATAGATATTAGTAATTTAAGATTAGTTAGAAATGTGACCAATAATAGACAGTTGGATGCATTTGAGAGCATAGAAATTGTAAAATGTAATAGTAGTATAAATAGCGACAAGGGATATATATATATAGCCTATATATATATATCCCTTGCATATATATATATATATAGCGGGCTATAGCGTAAAGCGCTATAGCCCGCTTTACGCGTTCCTTAGCAACCGATGATTGAAGCGTGATTAGTCATGCGTAAATTTCACGGTGATATCATACCGTAGCCCGCTTTACGCGTTGTTTAGCAACCGATCATTGAAGCGTGATTAGTAACGCGTAAATTTCACGGTGATATCATTAGTGACGTCACCGGAAAAATAGTATAAACATGGTAGATTTTGTAGTTTAAGATTAGTTTTAATCGTCTCCGGATGATGCCAACTTGGTTGGCGAAACGCGCGTCGAGCGAAGTGAAAGTGTTTTGGTGTTTGTGGAAACTACTCCGAGTGTTACAGTTACATCAAAGGTTCCAGCCCTATCCAGTAATAAATTGTATAATTATATCTGAGGGCAGATACCTCTTATTCGGGACATGTTCACGGAGATAAGCTGGGCTTGAACAAATTCACGTGCACTCGTCAATTTTTTGAGGACACTGTTGACACCCTTTTTGATCTGCTTTTGGCGCTATTAAAGATGATTAATTTTACGTACATTTTTTAAAACAGTTATTATTAACATAATATCCCAAAGTTACAAAAAAAATGTTTGCATGTTCGTATTTCAGCTCCATTTTTTTAAATATATAAAAACAAATTTTCGTAAACTGCTTGTTCCGGCTGTTTTTTTATTGAACTATAAATAAAAGTTCTCCTGTCCTAACTAAGCTGCCAAAACTGCGAGTTTGTATCATTTTGTCGTTCTTTACTAAATATAATATACACATTTAAATTTGCATTTTCAAGACGTACATTAATAAATAAAAATTATGAACGATGGTTACGCAATAATTATTTAGTTAGCAAAATGGTGAACGCGCTAGTGCTAATGGCAAATGGCCGACCCGCAACAGCATTGATAAATTATTACTATTCAGTTCAGTCAGTTCCTATATTCTATAATAACTTTATCAATAGCTGAAGCTTTAATTATTAAAAACTGATAATAATTACTTATTTTCTTGTCTAGTGGTTTCGCCAAATTCGCCGGTTGCTGAAATTAATGCATGTTTCCATGTTCCAGGTTTTCTTGTTATCTTTTATTTCGACCACATATTGCATATTTCTTTACCGTGGAAGGGAAATCTTTTATATCCATATACATAGAGAATAAGGGATATATAGGAAGTCGACCAACTTCTCAAGAATATTTGCGTTGTTTCTCTATAATTTCGTAATTTATGGTTATCATGAAAAAAATATTAATTGGTTAAAACGATTAATTTTTTTAATGCCTTCCGGCAGAAAAATATATTTAAAATCGCATAGTTTTTGCGTAATGACGAAATTTTGTTTTAAGTTAAATACCCCTATTAATTTTTTCTGCTTTTTATCGACTCTTACCACCGAAACGGAGCTGAAGAAGCTACACACTAAGGTAGAAGAAATACGATTTGATATAAATATTTGTTGAAAACTTTTAACTGAGACAAAAAAATTCAACGCTTATGCAACATAGCAGTAAAGTTGAACGCAATTGTTCAAATTTTCTTCCATCAACTTATTGTCACTGAATTTTTTATGAGTCTTCTGAATTGTTACGTTTATTAAAATATAATTTTGAACAATCCAATAGAAAATATCGAAGGGGCATAAGCTGGGGGATCGGGCTGGCTACTTGGCGAAAAATATTAAATAATCTCTATGACATATAGAGCCCTCCGTTATAATTCCCTACATATTTATACCAAATAGAGTAATATGGTATGTCGCCATATTCTTTATTAGGAAATGGGACTGCTACAGATCTGGTACCTATATACACTTCGCCAATAAATTAGAGGAAAAAATATATAATAATATAATAATATAATAATATAATAATATAATAATAATAATAATAATATACGTTTATTTGTAAACACAATTATATAAATACATAAAACTTGAAATGGTGACAAATCATATTTAAATACATAATTATACATCATTAAATACATATACATCATTTAAACATATTTGAATTTAACACCTAAGTTTTATTATATCACCATAATTACCTAGCATTTATACATACAAATAAACAGGAACCACAAAGCCGTAGCTGTCTGTGGGAATTCGATATAATATTTGCATCTATAGATGTACTTAAGTAATTAGTGTTTTGCAGCAAACACCATAAATTACTAACACTAATTCAAAATTTCAAATGCTCTATAAAATGTAAAATATAATAATAAAAAATATTAAAAAAAAACATATTAATATACAGCATATAAAAAAATATTAAAAAAATATTAACAAATATCAAAAAACATTAGCCCTCCATACCTATTATTACTGTATTATTTACATAGTAACTAAATTGTGTATTACTGACCTATTTTTGCTGAAAATAAATTTTTTCACCTCTGTTCTAAATTTATTTATGAATCGTATATCTTGTATATTTGAGGGAAGCTGATTGTAAAATCTTGGGGCAAGATACATAAAGTTCCTTCGTCCTATCGATTTAGAAGAAAAGGGAGTTCTAAAGACATTCTTTTGCCGTGTGCTATAATTATGATTAATTTCTTCTAGAGCCTGTCTGTTTTTAAATTGAAAAATGGTTACAGTAAGAAAAAACAGTTGCCTTAAGTCTAATAATCCAGCCTCCTTATAGAGATCATTTGATGGGTATGTATTTGGTTTTTCTAATAGTATTTTTAAAAACTTTTTTTGTACGATTTCTAGTTTTTGTAAATGTTCCTTTATAGAACTTCCCCATGCAATGATTCCATAACGGAGTCTGGATTCTACCAAAGCGTAGTAAATGGTTCGTAAGGTGGGTATTTTAAGAATTTTTTTCATATATTTAAACCTAAAAATTATGTGTTCCACCTAAGGTGTATTCCACCTTAGATTTCGATCTATAGTGATACCAAGATATTTTAATGTTTCTGCCTGTTCTATCGGCATGTATGGGTATATATTTATTGAGGAAAAGTGTGGAAGAGAATTTTTATAACAACCAAAAGGTAAGTACTTTGTTTTTAAATAATTGATTGACAATAATTTATGATCAAACCACTCCTTAATATTAGGTAAATCTTCCTCAGCTAGTCTTTTCAGATCCAGCCAAGTTTCTGCCTCATATAAAATTGCAGTGTCATCTGCGAAGCTTACAATTGTTCCTTCAGAATTTTGTTTAAGTAAATCTTTTATATAGACAATGAAGAGTAGCGGCCCTAATACGGTGCCCTGGGGAACACCGTACTGTACCACGTGTTCCTCACTGACCACTGAGTTTATTTTAACTACCTGCTGTCTATGGCTCATATAAATGGCTGTCTATGGCTCATCTATAAAAATGTACATATCATTGTGGGTTAACCTGCATCAAGAGAACATTCAAAAGCTAATCGAAAGTATGCCACGACAATGCCAAGCTGTTCTGCAAGTCCGTGGGGGGTCATACTCGATATGTTTAATCATAGCGATCTTTAGTTAAGATTATTGACTGCTGGTAAACTGTTTTTTTTAAATTGATTTCTTTGGATTTTTTTTAATATTGTCACTTAAATTGCGAAATATTGTTATTATTTAACAAATAAGATGTTATAGAAGTCATGTAAAAAGTTTTAGTTCATTGCGTAAATGCAATAAAAGACATTACAGTTTTTAGTTGTGTTTTACTGGTGTTCTTTTAATTTATTGGCACAGTGTATTGGGGTTCTTGTACGGATTAGGATTTTTCCCTCGAAATGTAACTGTACTGATCTACTGACATAGCCCTTAATCTTCTGAATTCATCGGAACAAATAATAGTTATGAAAAGTACTGGATTCTGTTCACAGCGTAAACACTAGCTTAACTGAGAACGGCGGAACAGCAGGTGTATTTGTTGCACTTAATACGGGTGATAATTCACTTTTGCAAGTAAACGAAATTTAGAAATGGTGAAATTTTTACAATATTTTATATACCTATACATTAAATAAAACATTAGGACGATTATCTGCTGTATCAAGCAGAGCTGTGAAGCTACTAACAATAATATTGACATTGAGAGGTGAAATGTAGAATGAAATTAATTCAATAATAGGTGCCGAATAAAAGTACATTATTCTGTACATTCTTTTCGTGACTAAACTAAGTTTTACTTACAATCTCTAACCAAAGCTCAATATAGCATTGCTTCAAAATGCACATTCGAACTTTAATTCAATTTTGCTTCTCAAATATAGAAAATACAATTTGCCGTTTCCCAATAAAGCACCAGTCTCTGCCACCCTGCGTAGTTCACATATATGTTTATTTAAGTCCATAGATGTTGCGATAGCTATGAATTGTTACAATGAATAAAAAATCGAGATTTTATCAGATAGCTTTGAATTTTCAGTGCCAGTAGACTAAAACAATTGGAAAATATCTGAACTGAATTTAGTAAAATAATGTGATTTTTCATTAAATCTGGAATTATTGTAATAGAACTCAGAGCAATAGTAATATTCTCATACAAGTTATAATACACAGTCACAAATCTCAAATTATGATTATCTTTCATTTCATGTCATTTTAGTTACATCCCTAAACCATCATATCTACCCCCTCTGGGTTTCTTACATATGTATAACTTTAGTAATCTCAGAGGTAAGCCAAGTCTCACTTAAAATAATTTCGCTGTAAAATAATACGCAATAACAAAAATATTAGAGAAATGTC
Organism: Tetropium fuscum; assembly: GCA_964058915.1. NCBI lineage: Eukaryota > Metazoa > Arthropoda > Insecta > Coleoptera > Cerambycidae > Tetropium > Tetropium fuscum. Next base: position 222,998 of record CAXKVY010000466.1, on the reverse strand, counting down.
ACCAAGTATATTGACCTACACATTTCACTACTGGATAGGGCTGGAACCTTTGATGTAACTGTAACACTCGGAGTAGATTCCACAAACACCAAAATACTTTCACTTCGCTCGACGCGCGTTTCGCCAACCAAGTTGGCATCATCCGGAGACGATTAAAACTAATCTTAAACTACAAAATCTACCATATTTATACTATTTTTATGGTGACGTCACTAATGATATCACCGTGAAATTTACGCGTGACTAATCACGCTTCAATGATCGGTTACTAAGCAACGCGTAAAGCGGGCTACGGTATGATATCTACGCTACGGTATGATATCTAAGCGCGCTACGGTATGATTTGGCTTAGGTATGTGGATGACATTTTTGCCGTGTTTGACACTAAGATTGCGGATGTAGAAAACTTCATTTCCAAATTAAATAGTCGTTTCACTTCTGTAAAGTTTACATATGAACTAGGAAATAATGGAAAACTTCCATTTTTAGATGTATTAGTAATTAAAAATAGTGACAATAGGTTAGAATTTGATATATATATATATATATATATATATATATATATATATATATATATATATATATATATATATATATATATATATATATATATAGAAAAGATACCAGTACGATCAGATATATCCCTAATGACTCTCACCACTGCTATCAACATAAAATGGCAAGTTTTAATTTTCTTGTCCATCGTTTACTAAGTTTCCCTCTCAGTAATGAGAGGTTTGAAAAAGAAAAAGTATTAATTAAAGATATAGCTGTGAGTAATGGTTATCCTAGAGATATAGTTGAAAAACTAATTAGGAAGCGTACATTTAAGGACACACTTCGTAATTCTACGACCTTTCAAACGGATATAGAGGCTCCAAAATATGTATCCATCCCGTACGAACCCCGGTTTACTCGTGGTTTGAGTAAGGTTTTCAAAAACGTGGGTATAACAGCGATTCATTCGTCGAGCAGCAAATTACAACAACTTTTAGACAATCCAAAGGATAAAATTGTTCCAAATGAAAGGTCTGGGATTTACGAAATTAGTTGTAATGATTGTCATCGAAAATATGTTGGACAAACGAGACGATCAGTTAACACCAGATTTAAAGAGCATATGGCTCATCTAAAATATGGAAGAACAGATAAGTCTAGTGTTGCACAACATGCTTTTGACAACAATCATAGAATAGATATTAGTAATTTAAGATTAGTTAGAAATGTGACCAATAATAGACAGTTGGATGCATTTGAGAGCATAGAAATTGTAAAATGTAATAGTAGTATGAATAGCGACAAGGGACCTATACCGTATAGCCCGCTTTACGCGTTGCTTAGCAACCGATGATTGAACCGTGATTAGTCACGCGTAAATTTCACGGTGATATCATACCGTAGCCCGCTTTACGCGTTGCTTAGTAACCGATCATTGAAGCGTGATTAGTCACGCTTCAATGATCACGGTAAATTTCACGGTGATATCATTAGTGACGTCACCATGAAAATAGTATAAATATGGTAGATTTTGTAGTTTAAGATTAGTTTTAATCATCTCCGGATGATGCCAACTTGGTTGGCGAAACGCACGTCGAGCGAAGCGAAAGTGTTTTGGTGTTTGTGGAAACTACTGCGAGTGCTAAACATTTCACCGGATGATATTTTTCAAACCTATGTTTGTAAAAATATTATAAATTTTATGTTTTAAAAAAGTGTATATTTTATGTTTTAATAAAGTATAAAATAAATGTATAAAATAACTAAAAAGTATAAAATAAATGTATGATGAATTACCTGGTTCCACAATGATCAAATAAATACCTTCGTGTAAAGAATATACATTATAAAAATTATAAACTGTCTTGATACGTTTTAATAAAGTAGAAAATAGATGAATGATTAAGTATCTGGTTCTAAAATAATCCAATTAATGCCTTGGTGTAAACAATATACCTTATAATAATTATAAACTGTTTTCATATGTTTTAATAAAGTAGAAAATAAATATGTGATTATGTACCTATCGTTCTAAAATAATTAAATAAATACCTTGGTATAAACAATATACATTATAAAAATTATAAACCGCCTTTATATGTTTTAATAAAGTAGAAAATATATGCAAGATAAAATATCGGTTCAAAAGTAACCAAGTAAACGATCTCTACGTGTAAACAATATACCTACTTTATAAAAATTATAAAATATCTTGTGAATAAATGTGATGAAGCATCTGATTCTAAATTAATCAAATATATAACCTTGGTGTAAACAATATACATTATAAAAATTATAAAATACTTTCATAAGTTTTAAGAAAGTAGAAAATAAATCAATGATGAAGTACCTGGTTCCAAAATAATCAAATAAATACCTTGGTGTAAAAAATATACCTTATAGAATAAGTTTGGGTAACAAAACTGTTTTCAAATAAAGTAGAAAATAAATGTGTGAAGTATTTGTGTCTAAAATAATAAAATATAAACCTTAGTCTAAACAATACGTACAAAATACAAGTACAAAATAAATGTATGATGAAGAATCTGGTTCTAAAATAATCAAAGAAATGACTTGGAAGAAACAGTATACTTTTTAAAAATTATAAAATGTAAATATATGATGAAGTATCTGGATCTAAAATTACCAAAAAAATATCTTGGTGTAATCAATATACTTTTGTAAAAAATATAAAATGTAAATGTATGATGAAATATCTGTACCTAAATGTATCAAATACATACCTGAGTGTAAACAATATACCTTATAAAAATTATTCTGCATGAACAATTAAACTGTCTTCATATGCTTTCTTCATATGCTTTAATAAACTATAAAATAAATGTATGGAAAAGTATTTGGTTCTAAAATTATCAAATAAATACCTTGGTGTAAACAATATACCTTATAAAAAATTATAAACTGCCTACATATGTTTTAATAAAGTAGAAAATACATGTATGATGAAGTATTTGGTTATAAAATAATCAAATAGATACCTTGGTGTATATAATATATCTGATAAAAATTATAAAATGTCTTCATATGTTTGAACGAACTAGAAAATAAATGTATAATGAAGTATCTGCTTCTAAAATAATCAAATAAATACCCAAGCTACCCAATTACCACCCATTCTGTATAACGGAGAATATTGAGTTCGATTCGACTCAATATCGGAAGGTATTGTAGTGTAATACATTCACAGGTGCAGCTCCTGTATGGCACACTTGCTCCTGTATGAATTTTCCAATAGCATCAACCCGTAACAAATTCGTGAGTGAAATAATGAAAAGTACGGTAAGAGTAGAGAGGAAATGTTCAACACCAACCTCATATGACGCAATAAAAAAATTACTCTTGTAAGGAACTTCCCCAGGCAGTTGATATGACTGGACCAATTTAAATTGTAGCCCAAAGTAAATCAGAGGAAACTAACTCTATTATTATTCCCGCTTGTGATGCTGTGGTTTGAAGTTATAACTAAAAATAACTTCTGTGATTTGTTCTCATTACCTTAAGTTTGTTCGCTGAGAACCACATGTCTGCCTTTTTTATAACTTCATCGATACTTTTCAATAAAACAAGATAGTTTGAAAGTTGTTGAAGTGAAAGTTGAAGTTATTAAAGTTGTATGTTACTAAGATCTGAAGTAATATCATCAATACTTACGCATTGTTTTCTACTACTTAGATACGATTTAATTAGTGATAAAGCCACACCCATTATGCCATAATAAGATAACTTCAATAAAAGTATATTATGGGGAACGCAGTCAAATGTTTTAGTGAGGTTACATATAGCAATAACTGAGTGCATTACTTCCTCAAAACCCTGAACTATGCTGCTAACCACGTATTACACAGCTTCTGTTTTAGAGTGCTTCGGTCGAAAACCAAACTGACACTCCGCTATTAAAGAGTTGGATTCGAAATACTGTGTTAATGTCCGTTTTAAAATAATTTCTATCACTTTGCCAAAAATATGTAAAATTGAAATAAGTCTGTATCACCTTTTTTATAAAAAGAAGTAATTTTGAGTGAAAATATTTCCGCACTCGAGATGGGGTGGCCTCCACCCTCAAGGTAAAAGCATGCATCGGCGCTGTCACCTTGCTCATTAGCCACCCCCTGACTACTAGCAAATTTCACATCAATCGGTTGAAGTAAAAGAATTAGGAGCCGAAAACCTTCAATGACTTAAATAATTACAATGACAATAATATATCGCATTATTTTATGTGGATCACTTCAGATCTATTTTAAAGATCACAATTTTGGGAGCATTTTGATACCAGTTACGCTATTAAATTCTCATTATTACTCATACATTTTATTATGAGTTAAAACATGGACTAATACTGCCTGTCAGCAATCGAAATAAAAAATAATAACAACGTAAACCAAAACGCACTAATATAATAACCAGGAAGTATCAGGAGAGTCAGCTGAATCTGTTCCTGTAACTCAGGGGACTAGAGTGGCTTGCGAAGTCTTCAAACGAGAGTATAGGGATAACAGGGGGTCTAAAGCGATACGACATTTTCAAGATTTGCCCGAGAGCTCTTAAGTACACAAAATCCATATAAACGTCTTGTTATATCCGAAAGAGCCGGTGGGCTGAGGTGGTTCACCTTCACTCAGCCTTAACATATATAACCATATGCATATGCATTCGCTTATTTAATCCTGTTTACTTAGAAGAATATATGTTACTACTACCTATACATAGCTACTTCCATCGCAGCAGAGCTACGCTGAAAGGTCCGTTGAAAAAATACATGCATAGAGAATAAATTTTAAGGTTAAGATAGGGCCGTTCAGACTAGATACACCTTTGAACAAAGTTGATTGATATGATAAATCCTTAAATATTGCGGTGATTGATGTGGTACAATGTAGTCCCCTATCATCCGTGTACATCCGTTGGATCTTTGGTGATGCAAGTGCGGTAGTGGCCTCAATCTCATTGTTTGACTTTAAAGCAACATAATTTCGTTGTGGGGACGAAAAACCAAATGGCCGCCATCGAAAACACTTTCTCTAACTTATATAAATAACAATTGCTGCTAGGAACAAAGTTTAATATAAAAATTAAAGCTATATCACAAAAAATGGTATTACATTTTTTTATGTATGACTAACTGCGTTCTCGAAAAGTTTACTTTTATAGTATTTTTAATAGATCCCAAAAATAAAAGTGAATATCTTAGTATGAGGGCTTTGCCTGTGCATATTCGTAATTCGTATGTATAACATTATTTCTAGGGCCACTGAACAACAATATTTAAAAGTTATATATTACAAATACTAATAGATTAACAAATACCCCTATCTCCCAATTGTTTATATCAGGAAAATATAGAAATAAAATATCCACGCACTAAAATATAGTGAATTGAAAAAATAAATAAATAAAGAGGAAATGATTTTGGAGGTACGAATTCTTGAAGTATGAGGGACAAGGATCTGATGTATTTCGCGATGTATTTTTGCGATGTATTGATGTATTTTTGTGGGGCCACATAAAAAATCTAGTGTACACATCGCCACCATCAACACTTGAAATATTTTAGAATCGGATACGAGACGCATTTGTAAGTATTTTTCCTGAATAATTAATGTTGTCAAAAATAATGCTGTCAAGTGAAGAATTAACGTAATATTATCAAAGAAAACGTTTTCCGAGTAAGAAAGTGTATAGATGCAAGCTGAACACTTTGAGAACTTGATTCATGGCAAAGTTGTGAATATTTGCTAGCATTTTTGTCTCACATTGTTTTCTTTAATTAAATAATAATTGTACCTACTATTAGTGTACATTATTTGAAACAAAATAGGTCTGAATAAGAAGTTGTGCAAAAAAGCAAACTTATCAACTTCGGACTCTCTGTAACACAAACCTGAAAAATTCAATACGTACACTTCTCTGATTTTTTATAAATTTTATAAATTTTTAAATTTTTATTCAAAAAATATACAAGGTATCCTATTTAAAAATCAAGAGTTGGGACCACTTCCGGAGAAACCGGAACTGGTATAAACTTGAAGAGTAGATAAAAAGCAGTTTTCTTGATAATGTGCGACGACGTGTATCTTGAAAAACATACCAGTATTAAGTGAGGTGACCGGTATACAAAATGGAAGTATCCATAAAGAATCGGAAGTTAAGGGAAGTAAACAGTGCAAATATTGTAAATATACTCTGAGTACTGTAATTGCATATTCATAATGTAACAGTGAAAATTAAAAATATTGACGACTTGCAATTGTTCAGCTGATATTTGTTATAAAAGGAAACCAAGGAAGTTGTGTTTTGTTTTGTATAATAACTTCCTTAGTGATGAATAACAATTAAGAAAGAAGAGGAATGGCATCAGAAACGATAGCCGTCGTATAAAGTTTGTCTGCATAAAAATTAAGAAATAATAAGTTTAAATACTGTAAAGTGTTAAAATTAGAACGTAAAATTAGTAATAAGTGATTTACGAAATATTGCAGCAAGTTTAAAGAAGTAATCAAGTGATTTCAGCAAATCATCAGCCCTAAATAGATGTGTAAAATATCCCAGGTATACAAATTAATTTCCCACTATCCGTGTAGGATTGATTGCAAGGAGATAAAGAGAGAGAGACCAGGCTAAACATGTACGAGTAAGCAGAATATGATGTTCGTAAGCAGTGTTCCTGAAATTCATATATATTTTATGTCCCTAAGCAGATTAGTTCATAACAAACGCCCGAAACGCCGTTGCAGCTGTTCGACGCCATTGCATTTAGCATTTCATTACATAGAGAAATAAGCAAATAGACGAATAAGAAGGAAGATACACTTACCAGTGCTATATCTGGACATACATACGGAAACGAACCACTCTACACACGGAAACGAACCACTTAGAAGTTGTACAAGTTCTTTCATCCTTATTGAGGGTTTTCAGAGCAGTGTATGATTTGTTTCATTAATCATTTATACATTAATTTAAAATATTAATACTCCAACACTTGCAGCGACGTTTTATGACATTAGTTTTTGACGAAACAAAAATTCTTAGAATACACAAACCTAGTCTACTATTTATATTTGTTCTATTTGAACATATTATATGTAAAAGCATTAGGCATACAGTTATCCAGAAGATGTTAAACTTTAAAATGCATAAAATCCTCTTGAACCTATTGAAAAACAACTACGTCCTCCAAAAATCTCGTACACTACTCTGAAGATCCTCAATAAAGGTGAAAGAACTTGTACAACTTCTAAGTGGTTCGTTTCCGTGTGTATAGTGGTTCGTTTCCGTATATATGTCCAGATATAGCACTGGTAAGTGTATCTTCCCTCTTATTCGTCTATTTGCTTATTTCTCTATGTAATGAAATGCTACAAACCCAAGATTACTTTTCACAAAAGAAATATGAATAGCAAAGAATTTCAAAGCTAATATATATATATATATATATATATATATATATATATATATATATATATATATATATATATATATATATATATATATATATATATATATATATATATATATATATATATATATATATATATATATATATACTTAATATTACATTCATATAATATCTAGGTATACAGATATCATAGAGTGTAGACATCTTTCAAAAATTAAGATAGCCAGTTTGCTCGTGATGCTCATATATTATGTCCTCCTTGAGATAGGGATCTTCTTATGTTGGACAGAAAAATATATAACAGCATAAATAACATGTAAAATATGGGACGAAAGTCAATAATTCATTCCAGTTATAAATCGGACTGAAGGAAATGTAGAGGAGCTGTATTCCTTGTACCTACTTATCAAATTTTTAAGATATTTTCCCAATATACAACTTTTAATTTTATTTTCCTGTTGATAAAGTTATTGTCTGAAAGCGAAAATAACCAGCTCATCGAGGTGCGATTTGCGGCAATTTCTTTAGAATTTTGTTTCAGAATAATCTATCTGAATGTCATTATCATTACCGGATAAGGTAGTGGTATTATTATTTACATATGATTATTTGCAGTATGATTTTTCACATTTCCTGGGTGTATAAAAATAGCTTATGGTTTTTAATAGTATGATATGAGAATGATGTACCATGCTACTTACTTACTGAAAACTCAAATTAATTATACTAATCTCGTAATTTTCTAACTGTATTTTTTTTATATCATTTCAAATTCATTGTTTTTTTGGGAAACCCTATATAATAAATATAAATTTTATGTAGGTAATAAGTATAAACGCACATGTCTGGTACAACAAAATAAACAAAATATCGTCCACATTAAAATATGTCGTCAATATTTAAAAATAAGGCGTGATTTTAGAGTCTGCGTATCTAACAATATAGAAAATAAATATCCAAAATAGGTTAAATTTCTTTTTCGGAAATAAAATGTATCATTTTTGGAATGCCTTAAGTATAGATATTGATAATGCCTCTTTGGATCGCGGTATGATGTTGTTTTGATGTGTTATACGTAAAATTCTAAAGGGATCCGAAAAATACCTTGATTTCGTTCTTATCCGTTAGCTAATCATTCTTAAATATTAAAGTTATTCAAACAGTTAGAAGGCATCTTGAAAATAGCAAAACTATATTTAAGACGTTATTATGAAAAATTGCAAATATAATCATAATAAAAAATATGTATGTGTCTGCTTTTATATTTGTAACTATCTATTCATATATAATATTATGGAATGTACTAAAACATATAATTTAGCAAGCAATGTGAAATATCAATTATATAAACAATAGTTTTTACAAATTAAAAATTAACAATAGTTTAACAAATTTAATTATCTGAAATTGAAATTAGACGAGCGTTCGAAATATGGAAAAGAAATCTCATAAAATTTCTTGTATATTATTTTAAGGAACATTTATAAATAACCCCTTTAACAGTATCTTTATATAACCTGGGCTGATATTTTGCCCGACTCAAAATTCCCAGGCCTTGTATAATTATTTTTTTCTGATAAATATTTGAATCGCAAAAGCGTACGAATTCGTGTTAGTTGTTTCAAATATAAACGTGTAGAAGCAAAGAAAAAGGGTATGTCTTAAAATGCTGGACTCAATTCGAGGCTCAATTTCCCTGAGGAATTAAACAATGTATCTTGTCGTCACCTGGACCTAACGCAGGTAATGGGAATCACTCTGACAAAAAAAGGTAACATAAATTTCTTTTACTTGTCTCTATAGTAAAAAACGCTCACATTCCAATATTATATTAAGTTATATCGGCTCATTATATTGCACTAACTTAATATTGTTAATAATCTGAATTACCAAATAAACACATTATTATATTTAGGTACTATATTAATTATATTAACTAAATGGAATAATGAGGCAAATCTAAAGAAATTTACATATCTTAAATAAAATCACTTCTATGGTGATGCCATAGGCATCGAAAGCAATGAAATTAGAGTAGCTAAAAATTAAGCCAAGCAAAAACAAATGCTTCAGATAAAAAAAGATGTGAGAAAAATTTCACGTGGGTAATCTAGGTTTCTAAAAATGATTTGAACTATTGTTTTATTATATGACAGACTTTAAATTAAAGAAAACTATGGCAGTGCCATTCATGTTATTATATATTGTTAAAACATATTAGCTGCTGTTTATTCGGAATGGAATAAAAGTTTAATTAGTGAGATCGAATTGAAATTTTGTTGAGAATTTAATGCCATTTTATCATTTAGTAAAGTGGCTCTAGAAATTTCGAATGTTTCCAAGTTATTAAATAATACATTCCTCTTATTAGAAATGTAAAATGTTAAAACAACTCTCTGGATCATAATCATGTCCCGTTTCTATAATATGTTTCGCAAAAAACGATTCTGTTGAAATGGATCTAAAATATTTTAAATACTATTCATTGGATCACTTTTATCTTTATTATTAATTAGTATATCTTTTAGTTTATTTTCTGTTTTGAGAGAAACGGTGTAAGTGAATTAATTCTTTGAAAGTGTTGGCTATTTTATATAATATTTGCTCTATGAATGATAATGACAACAGTTAATATGTTTTAATAATATATAATATCATGAATGATACTGCCATGGTTTTCTTTAATTTCAGGTCTGTCATATAATAAAACAATACTTCAAATAATTTTTAGAAACTATATATATATATATATATATATATATATATATATATATATATATATATATATATATATATATATATATGTTATATATGTATATATATATATATATATATATATATATATATATATATATATATATATATATATATATATATATATATATATATATATATATATATATGTTATATATGTATATATATATATATATATATATATATATATATATATATATATATATATATATATATATATATATATATATATATATATATATATATATATATATATATATATATATATATATATATATATATATATATATATATGTTATATATGTATATATATATATATATATATATATATATATATATATATATATATATATATATATATATATATATATATATATATATATATATATATATATATATATATATATATATATATATATATATATATATATATATATATATATATATATATATATATATATATATATATATATATATATTAGCTTTGAAATTCTTTGCTATTCATATTTATTTTGTGAAAAGTAATCTTGGGTTTGTAGCATTTCATTACATAGAAATAAGCAACTAGACGAATAAGAAAGAAAACACACTTACCAGTACTATATCTGGACACACATACGGAAATGAATCACTATGCATATGAAAACGAACCACTTAGAAGTTGTACAAGTTCTTTCACCTTTCTTGAGGATCTTCAGAGCAGTATACGATTTATTTCATTGATCATTCATACTTGAATTTAAATTACCAATACACCAGCACTTGCAGTGACGTTTTATGACATTAGTTTTTGACGGAACTCATTCTTAGATTACACAAACCTAGTCTACTATTTATATTTGTTCTATTTGAACATATTATATATAAAAGCATTAGGCATACAGTTATCCAGAAGATGTTAAACTTTAAAATGCATAAAATCTTGTTGAACCTATTGAAAAACAACTACTTTTTCCAACTATATGCGGGAAAATATTGTATATATAATTATACAATAGAGTTCTGAAGCATTCAAAGAGGGAGTGATACAGAAATTGCTTGCTTAGTCAAAACTAAAATCATTTGTTGGTTGTATGTATTAATTGTTTCTTCGAAAATTCTCGAAGAAAATCCAATTTTCACCCTGGATATATTTATTAGCTTTGAAATATATATATATATATATATATATATATATATATATATATATATATATATATATATATATATATATATATATATATATATATATATATATATATGTATATATATATATATATATATATATATATATATATATATATATATATATATATATATATATATATATATATATATATATATATATATATATATATATAATATTGTATATATTCATCACTATTTCGACAAATCTTGAATAACACATGTAAGTGCCTACAATTTAAAAAAAAATATATCTAATAACCCTATTATAATAATTTGTTTTGTTAGTATTAGTTAGTAATGTGTATCTGTATGTATATTATAGCCTTTGGATCTGATGATGAAGTGCTAAGCACTTCGAAATCGGTAATCAACAATAAAGGATTATGAGGAACAAACATAAGACCCTACCTATCTTTTCAATAGAATATATATATATATATATATATATATATATATATATATATATATATATATATATATATATATATATATATATATATATATATTAGCTTTGAAATTCTTTGCTATTCATATATATATATATATATATATATATATATATATATATATATATATATATATATATATATATATATATATATATATATATATATATATATATATATAGGTAGGTAGGGTAGGGGTAGGATCAGCATTCGTTATCCAGTCTGCTATGGAAAGCAATATGTATCTCCGCCAAGAGCTTTATTTCACACGTATAGAATTTATTCCAAACTTTATACGCTCAGTCTATAATCTGATATATACTTATCTGAAGCATTTATTTTTGCTTGGCTTACTTGCTAGCCAACAAAACAGAATAAAGAAAACAATGAAATCGTAGATCACTACGATTTCATTGCTTTCGATGCCTATGGTCTATGGTTTATTTAAGATATATAAATTTCTTTAGATTTGCCTCATTATTCCATTTAGTTAATATAATTAATATAGTAAGTATAATATATTGCCCATTTTGTTTTACGTTTGTAGAATATCCTAATGATGAACTATTATAATATATAATAAGGCATTAATCAAACCGTAATTTGCGAAATTGTCAAATATACTTCGAGAGTCTACTTCATCTACTTTAAATGCATCAAAAGCTTTAACATTACAGATTTTCTCTTGCAAAAACCTAAAATGTTTGGGCTACGCGGCCGTTCGACCAAACAATACCACTCATCAGAAAGTGAACGTTGAATAGTGTATTTTGTAGAAAATTTTTACTTTTTAGAAAACTTAAATATAATATAGAATGAGATATAAGCGAAAAATTGCATGAGGTGCGGTTTTTTTTGTTTTTTTTGCATTTTTCGTAGTCAAGCCCACCGCCTACAGGGCAGCAAAGTTGAAATTCGGTTTCAGCACCCCAAAAAACATATGGAACCGCTGAGAACGAAATTTCCGCAGGTTTGTTACGAAAATAACCACCAATTGACTGGGCTATTATTTGTATAAACATCAATATTATGCGATTATTATAAAAATTAATCGTTACGAGTAATCGTAAATTTACGTCAGCATTACGAAGCAGTTTATAAAAACATGAGATAACTTACTCTCCTTACTTCAAGGATATATCATCATACGGTAGATAACTTCAAACTATATACAACTAACAAATTGTTTAGGTTTTGCGATTTCTAATTTTGTGATTTAGTTTGTCGTCTTTTGGTTGACCGATGTGCATATCTATCCACTAACTGTTTATTTCAAGCTACTTGTATGTATTTCCCCACATGAACAATATGATCCATAGTTATTAAGTCATTTTTATTGTGTTTATAGTTCATTAAGTGTATTTAAGTACTTAAGTTTCTGTTGCCGTTCGTGTTTTTGGAATAATTAAACGTAAGCTTGGAGTTATTAAGTAAGTAACATGTTTTTCATAGATATTTCAAAATATTCAAAATATTATGATAGGTGATACTTCTTTACGGCTAAATAATGGTCAATAAACATGAGTCCTAATGCTAATTTTAGATAACAATACATCAAGTAGTTCATTAAATAACAAATTACAATTGAATAAACTCATAAACTGTGCCATATTGAATTAAAATTTTATATAAGTTACCTATTTTTTAGGAAAATATTGTACCTGTTAGGTACAGTTACTGAGATACAGTCTTGAATTGCCATTTATATCAGAAACAAATTTGCCCAGTCAGATATTTTTGATCTCATATTTCTAAAGACGAAGAATAAGGTAACCTTAACCCAATAACAAATTTTCTGTCAAATCTTCAAACTCCTTGTTCAAAAACTCCTTGTCCGACACCATTCACTGATTCGTCACTAAACCATATTACGCTAATTGACATTTAAGACAATGAATCGTCGTTTTTCACATACTGTCAAGATAGCTAAAATAAAATATACAGAAAGACCATATTGCCTTACATATTCATGGTGCTGTTCCATAAATCCTCGATTGTTGGCTCATTTTTACTAGTCATCAGCTAATAAAAGACAATGTAGGTAACTACATTCATCATAAGTTAAATAAGTAACTGCCAGAATATAGGAAATGTGGAACATTTCTTAACATAAAGCATGTCATCTTTCATTCAAGCAAATTACTGGCCAAACAGTACTCCTCATGCCTATAATACATTAGACTATTCAGTGTGCGACGCATTAAAAGAAAAAATGTATGATTAAATATATAAAATATTATTATTATAATCGAGTTGTTATTCGATTAGATAGCTACTTCATTAGATAGCTACCTAAAATTATTACACTCCTAATCTTAAAATAAGTCGCAGATCATTAATTTATTTTTAATCTACAATATACGCTGTTCAAGGGTACTTTGTTAAAAAAAATAATAAAACGAGAGAGATAACAAAGAAGTCCTTTATATCTGATATTTACATATATTATTGATATATTCGACTAACGTTGTTGTAAGCTACTGTACGAAAAATAAAGAGAGGGCACGATTTCGTACATCGTAACTAGCGAGAATAATATCGATCGATTTCTTCTGACTAGCGCCGTAGCCGCGGTAGCCTCGCACAACAAAGAAGTCCATTATATCTGACCGTTGATATATCCGACTTACGTTGTTGTAAGCTACTGTACGAAAAATAAAGAGAGGGCACGAGTTCGTACTTCGTAACTAGCGAGAATAATATCAATCAACTGATCGATTTCTTTTGACTAGCGCGAAAATTTGTCGAAATGGAAATGCCAAAAACATATTTCGAATTAATACTTTTAGGCCAGACGTCAGGTGACTTAACATCGTTTTAAATCGAGCGAAAGATTTTACTGCTGGATTCGGTTTACTATAATATTATCCTCCAGAGTCAACAGCGATTAAAGTGGGCAATAAAAGTTTGCCAAAATTAAGCCAGCTCAGCTTAATTAAAAAAAAAAAGAAATAAATTAGTAGGTTCGGTGGGCACCGAAGCTACTAATTACCTGTGGACGCCACTGACCGTTGCGCAATTAAGTCAGATGGTTCCCAACTATACGGGGTATCGAACTTGCTCTCAAAACGTTCTGTAGTTTGATGAATGAAAAATAAAAAAATAGTATACTAATATCTAATTGTAGTAAGAAAATTGCAGTAACATTTCTGTCAGATGTTGCATTCAAAATTGCATAAAAAAATTTCAAAAGCTACATACAAGTTGCACCAAGAGTTATATAAAATAAAATACCCAAATATTGGGTCATAGACAAGAACGCATAACTTTTGTAAAATAAAAGATAATATATATCTATCTACTACCTGTGTAGATTCAGTGTGCACGTTCATTCCCACAAACAATATTAGCAAAGAGTTATGACTATGCCTACGTAAACATACTACCTAAATAGCGGAAGTAATCAGGTATACGTGTGATAAATTTAGCCAACGGCTCAACATAATTAAACATACAGTACAATTTAAGTAGTGGAAACATTCAGGTATACGTACACTATAGTAAAATCAAATTTAAATATATAGCCAAGGGCCCAAAATGATTAGATATGGGGCGCACACTCGTCTCGTGGCTCGTCTAGAAGTATACTTAAACTATAAGTTATCTGTAAAATGGGAAGTATCCTGGTGAGATGGGTCTCTCTAGTATCCAAATCTACGGTTAAGGAAATTATGTATGATGATGATCACCTAAGGTCCAACGTTTCAAGTAAAACGAAATATTTCGATGCTCTGGCAGATAAGTCTCAGTGGTGTAATGTATAATATCCAACGAAGGTTCCAAGTAAAAAGAAAGTAACTGACTAACCAAAGGGTCCAGGTAAAAATCCTGTAGATTCCAAGTGTGAATGGCTTAGTGCAAGTATCTGAGTAGAGTGGCGTGAATGAGGTGAAACTTATACCTGAAGTAAGAAATCCTAAAAGACACGGCTAGTAAGTTTGCGTCTTTACAGGTATAAAAAAATAAGGTTAAGTGATCATAACTATGTACATTACTTACTTAGTGATGTTTAAACGGCTTCAACGTAGCCTAGTGAAATGCCTCTCAATCGACACTAGGGATTAACTCAATGCAAGTTCTAGAGAACAGGGAGAAATATAAAGACGTGGTAAAAATATCGCTTACCTTAATTTAATCGCTTACGTTACTTTCAAAGTTGTTTTATCCGATAGTCGATTATGTGTTGGTTATCAAAATCAACAACACATGGGAGTGATGTCCTTAAGAATCCCAATTATCTAGAAGTAACTGTGTACTTGAAGAAGTAGTTGAAGTAAGTGAAGAAGTGAAGTTCTTGCGCTCTCAAGAACAAGGTAACACAACAAATATGCGCTAAGAAACCGTTATTAATGTTCTACGACAAAACGCAATGGAATTGACTAAATCAGCAAAGGAACTTGTATTTAAATTCATGCCCTAAGTTCTAATCACAAATGTTAGAGCGAGTGCGTAGTCCCTTTTTACAATTATACCCATTCTGAATTATGTACCTACAACACTTCGAATACCTAAATTGTCAGCTAACAAAAAGTGAACATAACAATAAGCCTCTTTAGACATACTAATTTTCCTCCTTGTTCGCCCTCCGGCTTTAATTATTATCAAAAGTTGAAGGTTCAAAAGGGTCATAGATCATCAAACGTTTTTCTAATTTTTTCCAACAAATTTTTTTTTAAATATTTTTATCTTTTAATCTGTGTATTCGGACATACTTGAATGCCAAACTCATTATTTTAATAAGTTTTGTATATTTCCTTAAAATTGACAATTTGCATTTATAAGATTTTAGGATATATAAGGATTTTATAATAATAACCGAAAATCAGTATGGCCTTTGTAGTGGTCCACCGGTGGACCTCCCAACGGTGGATATTTAATGGCATGCAGGATTAAATAAAATGCAGCGTAAATGAATATAGTTTTAACAAAAAACTAAAATTGTTGTAACCTGTAACTATAGACTATACCTATACAAAATCCTGTATTGTCAAAGAGGAAAATAAATTATTATTGTTATTATTGTTCTAAACATTCGAGTCGCCCTTTATGGTAACTATGTGCTATAATTTTAACTGTTCCGGCAAATACAACCTAAAACAGAACAATGCTTAACATCAAGCTGGAAGTTATAAATCCCTAGCAACTAAGTGTATTCTATAATCTGCCGTCATAAGTAAAAGTGCAGTATCTACAAAAAAATTAAATTTGGGGTTATGTGCTTATAAGGTCAATACATGACCAATAAAGCGATTTTTGATGTTAAAACACAGCATTTATCTGAATTAATCCAAATAAACCACAATTTTAAACCACAGTATCTGCAAAATATGAAGCTTTTTGAATTTAGAATGCAGTATCTACGTATAATAAACTAAAATGCAGTAGAGATACTGCGTTCTTGCCTCAAATATGTATATACTGTATTTTAACTACAAAATGCCGTGATCTAGTATACAGATACTGTACTTACCAATGGTAAATATCGTATTTCCTAAATATGAGCTTTTATTTATAATAATGTATGTCTTTGTTTACTTATAAATCAGTAGCAATATTCGATGCAACTTTAATTTATAGCATTATGTTGAAAAATATTACTCTATGTAGAATAATATGTGTTTACTTTCCAATGCCAATTTAATTCCAACTTAACCAATAGTTTGATTTCCCGCTAATAAACTGATGTAATAACTGATGTTTTAACCGACAAAATTCTTCACACTTCAAATTCAGTCTTATAAATTATTTTGTACGCTACGGACAGTATTAATTCATAAGGCAAGTCGTCTGCGAAATATTATTGTTTGACAAATCTGCTTGTTGGGACCAGGGTTTTAGTTCGTGTTACGAAGTGTTATAAATGGTAAGTAGATTATGATTCTAGGAATGTTTCTCTTCTAGATTTCCTCCCAATTCTAAGCTCTAAGATATTATTTATAATATATTTTATATATATATATATATATATATATATATATATATATATATATATATATATATATATATATATATATATATATATATATATATATATATATATATATATATATATATATGAGCCCCTTCCCATTTCAGTTGGCCCACCTAGGGATTAGTCAGAAATTTCATCTTATGGAGCAATAGTAGAAGAAGAAATATACGACACGAACTTCCAAATTTATTTATTCTTTTGACAACTTCTTTTAACCACAAAAATACATCTTAGGTGACTGAGACTGAAAACTAACACAAAATGAGAATAAAAAGAAATAAATGTGAACAAATACGTTAAATAACAAAACAACAATTTTATAATTTACCACTGGGTAACATCACCTTTATTTTTTATTACAGCCGAAATTCGTTGGGGCATAGTTTTAACCAAGCCTTGGCATAATTCTGGTGTAAAAGAATCCCATATTTCATGAAGAATTTGCTTCAGTTCAGGGATTGTTGGAGCAGGGTATCGGACACTTTTTTCATTTCGTGCCACAAAGTTTCAATGGGTGATAGATCCGGACTACTAGAAACCCATTCCAAAAGTGGTATACCATAGTCCTCCATCCATTTTAAACTTCGTTTTGAGGTGTGGCATGCTGCGCCGTCCTGCTGAAACATAAATTCTTGGCGTGATGTCAAACACTCTTCCATGACCGGTAAAAGTGATTTTTCTAAAATGGCCAAATATTTGTTTGTATCCACGTTTCCGACAATAAAATGGAGTTTTCCTACTCCTTTTGATGACATGCTTCCCCACACCATGACGGATGTAGGAAATTTTACTTTTCTTTTAAGACAGTCAGCATGGAATGTTTCATTTTTTTTGCGAATAACTTTATTTCGACTATCTCCAACACAAACTTCGAATCGGGCCTCATCGCTCCATTGTATTGCACGCCATTGCTAAGATGTCCAATCCTTATGTTCTTTTGCCCATCTTACCCTATTTTTCTTCTGCCGTGGTGTTAAAAGTGGCTTTTCTTTGGCCTAATGCAAAATTGTCATTTTGCATTAGGCAAAATTTTTAGCAGACTTTTAATTTTTCTAGTTCATTTTTGTTATTAAAAAACTTACCTTGTAAGTCCCAAATCGTAATTTGTGAGCCTCACTGTGAGTTGTTGATCTTGAAATACGTCTTCCAACGGCATCACTCCACAGAACACTTAACTCGAGGTAAATGGCACGTCTGTTTTTCTGGATAATTCTTCTTAACGCTCTTCTATCACCATCTGTAATCTTGCTTTTTTTACATATCGGGGCTTTGCAGCGACTGAACTCGTCATTTTATATCTTCTAACTATATTTCTTGCACTATACCGCGATAATTCTAATAAATTTGCAATTTCCGAGTTTGACTTCCCACAATTGAAAAATTTAATAAGAAGGGAACGAATTTTGTCATCCATAACCTTTCCTCTGCCCATTTTTAAAGAACACAACTACTTTGAAGCTGTAGCAAATGAATTCTGACAGCTATGAGTATTAGCAATAATTGTTTAATTGTTGTGGTGTCTGTTTTCCACGGCCACCTTCGAATTGTAGGCTTACTTTGTAATGAATAAAAAAACGGGTTGAACGCCGTACTCGCAACATTTTGCTTCTTTATTACACATTTGAGTGAAGACCAATAAAGTTGGGTGTTTTCTACTGCATAAGATTAAATATGCCCTATTAATTACTTTGAGACCTAAACACAGCTTGTAGTATTTATTATGTTTTGATGCTGACCAAAAAACTAAGATTTCAATGGGTGGGGCAACTGATATGGGAACGGTCCCATGAAATCTTAGTTTTTTGGTCAGCATCAAAACATAATAAATACTACAAGCTGTGTTTAGGTCTCAAAGTAATTAATAGGGCATATTTAATCTTATGCAGTAGAAAACACCCAACTTTATTGGTCTTATATATATATTTTTTCTATTCTGCTCAAAAATTAAGTAAAAGTCGAAGAAGTGACAATAATAATAAACCATAAACCATACCACAAAGATATTATATATATGATAGCAAGGAGGGGTTCCGATACAATCAAGTAAAACCTCCTTTGAGGGAGAAATCTAAGAATTACAATTTCTCAAAAAACGTCTGTAACAACCATTTACCATATTCCAGATGCGTCGCAGAAGCCAATTGGAATTGACCAAGGTATTAAGTCGGACTTATTGAAAAACGTCCTACCATTAATGCCAAAAAATTGTAGGAAGTTTTGGGAAGACCTTCTCGTGATATAACAGATTTTCTTTAGATGATTTTATTATTGTATTGTTCTTTATTCGTCCATTTGGATTTTATTTCTTGTTTTCCATGTTCCACTTTTCCATATTTCTCTTATGTTTATATTTAATGGAATAAAAAAATATATATTATGGTTTGGCGTTTTCCTTAAAGAAACATTTTTTATATATAATTGGTAGTATTTTTTTCGAAAAAGCAAGTTGTTATCGCAAGTTGTTACATACTGCATATTATGGTAATATATGGTTCTGTTTGAGGATAGAATGCAGTATAATCATAATTTGCTAATAGATACTGCATTTTAATTTCAATATTTGCACTTTTTCTTAAAACTATTTTAAAGTATCTGATTTTTTTATGAAAAAACAAAATAATATCAAAACATTCCTAGTTTTGATGAAAAAAATGGAAAATTTTACTATTAATCAAAAAGCTACATTTTAATATAATCAAAAATATTGTACGAAAACTTGACGCTACATCATCTTCCTTTCTCCTGAACAATTTGAAATTATGTAGTTACTGCACTTTTACTTATGACGGCAGTATTACGCTCTATGACATTCGATAAATTATATAAATAAATTATATAAATAAATAAATTTGAAATTTAAAATTGAAATTTAACTGTTACAGGACAGCTATGACTTTTACCACAGGATTATTTATAACGGACTTATTGAGCATCTTAACAACTTTTCTGGTTATAACGTACGCTTTCTTCAAATGGAGCTTCCAGTATTGGAAAAGAAGAAATATCCCATACTTGGAACCTTCGATACCCTTCGGAAATTTTCAGAGTCCCTATAGCAAAGAGTCACTTGGTGTAGCTTCTAAACGGCTGTACCTTGAAGCGAGAGCAAAAGGTTCGATACATTTTAATTAAAATATTTATTAATTGTGTTATTGAGTATTTCTAATTATAGGATGGGACTATTGTGGAGTATATGCGATGACTTCAGCGCAATACCTGCTCTTAAATTTAGACCTAGTTAAGCAAGTAATGACCAAAGACTTCAACAACTTTGTCGATAGAGGAATGTACACAAACGAGAGAGATGATCCATTATGTAAGGATATTTTTATTGATGATACAATTCAAAAACCTACAGGATGAGTTAACATTCCAATTACAGGATTGCACAGAAGTATAATAATAATAAAAAAATTGTCCATATTATCATTGAAAAGTTTATGTATTTGTATATACCTAATATTACCATTTAAAAGATGTTCATGAAGCATTTACGCATCTTAATAACATATATCTTTTTAAAATAAATTTTTCACAGAAATAGAAATGTCAACAGAGGTACCAAATAGGTAACTATATCCAACATAAAGGAGTTGGGTTACTATCAGAATATGGCAGTTAATGGGTCAAGATAATATGAGACATTATTATGAAGATGATACTCCTAATTAGTTCAAATCTAATTAGTTAGATAGCAAAAATTTATTAAGACGTATTAATTTCCAAACAATGACTTGTTTGAAAATTAATATAAAATTTAGAAATAATCCAATAGATAAATTTATATATTTTTATAGATCGCAAATATATCGTAAGCGAAAGAAGATTCATTAAGGAAGAATATGCGTTTATTTAGCAATTCAAATGACTCAAGTCTTACAATAAATTTTATACTATCTCCTACTCTTTTTACATGAGATAATTTACCTACACAGAGCTTGTCACGAAATTAAATACGTATATCTCGTGATCGAATTGGAATTGTACAAAGCAAACTGAATAAGTAGTTACAATAATAAAGCTATGTAATATTGCACTTAAATTTTACACATGTGTTGAAAATACTTGACATATTATTATACTCATAAATTGTCTGTTTTTAGATATAATGTTAATAGTACCTAATGTTGAACGTTACATAATAACGAAACGCAAGTGCATACAATACAAAGAAATTGCACGATTTCTTGCAATGTTGACATTACAATTTGTTACCAGCTTGCCATCTATTTTCCTTGGGTGGTACCAAGTGGCGAAATCTGAGAGTCAAACTCACACCAACGTTCACGTCTGGCAAAATGAAGTTAATGTTCAGCACCCTAGTGGATTGCGGATTACTTCTTGAGCAGTACTTGGATCAAAATTTCACTGAGAACGTGGGGATTAATATCAAGGATACGTTAAGTAAGTAATCTAAGTACATGCACCGTAATATGAAGGGAAACTTAAGTAAGTACATAATCGCTCACAAATTTTAGGCTAATGGTACAATTTTAGTATGTATGAGGCAGGTATAGCAATCACCAAGGACTGTTACGTCACGTCACTTAGTTGAAGCTCAGTTGAAAGGAAGGAGGGAGGGGGTTAAACATATTTTTAATGTATTATACCCCAATGTATATTTGTAACCCAAATGTATTACACATTTTTAATGTATTTTTTTAATTTTACCTCCTTAGTATGCTATATCTAAGAATTCTTTCTGTAATGTTTGTTCACATTTAGACTCAAAAATATTTAATATAGGAAAAAAGAAGCCATAAAATATTGAATTCTATTTATATCGCAGAATCGGATGAGGGGCACCTTCATAAATCAATTTCCACGTGGCTACGTGGTTTCTACTTCCACATGCTTGAAATAATCAAGCCCATACATAAATCCACGAATAATTCGATCTTGAACCTCCTCCTACACTTGACCTTGATCCATGATACTCTTGACCTTTGATCTTGACCCCCCTTTTACACATGTACTTGATATTTGACCAACCCCACCACTTTTAATATTAGTGGACTGCATTGACCTTGAGAGTGACTTTGATCCTGTCCCTTAACACTTCACCTTAACCCTTAACGTTGAGTGTCACCTCGAGAGTTGAGCGTCCACCCGTGACCTTGGCAACATTTTCGATATAAAATCTATGACCTATCTGACTAGAATACGTTTCAGAGCTGTAGTATTAGCGGAATATTTGAAGCATATTCTTTAAGGTATTGCATTGTCTCAAGGTATTGCAAGGTATTGTATTTGTCATGGACTCTCTTAACGTCAGTGCAGTTCACTGATGTTTAAAGTTGAAGGGGAGGGTCAAATTCATATGTCATTGATTAAGTTGTGGGGGGAAGGTCACTCTTAGTGGTCACTCAGTCTACTAATCTTAAAAGGGCTGGAAAATTGGGCTATTTTAGGGTTATTCTACCAAAAACAATTTTACTACTTTTACTTCTAGTTTGTACATTTATTTATTCTAGGTCGATTTTCAACTGACATTATTGGTTCATGCGCCTTCGGCATAAATTGTAAAAGCTTCGAGGACCCCCCAAGTCCGTTTAGAGTATTCGGCGATAGGATATTAAAGAGTTCAAAATTTGAGGCCTTGAAGGTAGCATTTTGCATCAATTTCCCGGATCTAGCTAAAACTCTCAGGCTACGTATTACACCAACAGATGCAAGTGATTTCTTTATCAAGGTAGTAGAGGACACAGTGACATATAGACAGAAGAACAACGTTACCAGAAAGGATTTCTTGCAGCTACTGATCGATATTAAAGATGACAACCCGAATTTGAAAGATGAAGCGAAAGGTAACAAAGCATAATAATAATTGCCTAGTGGCGACGCTTAAAATTGGTTACATGATATACAGTCAGTTTTCCTAGAACACACTATTACTTTTTAATTTTCAATTCGTTATTGAATATATTATTTACTTATGCTACAAGCATCATCTTCGTCTACTTTCTAGTCTGGCATGTTTGCTACGTTATATTAATTATTCTCCATGTTAGCATTGTAAAATGAATTTGATACTCTTAGGTACTGGGAAAACTGTAACAATGGAAGAAATCGTAGCCCAATGCTTTGTATTCTTCTTGGCTGGCTATGAGACGAGTTCTACCACCATGACGTTTGCGCTGTATGAGCTGTCCCAACACCAGGATATCCAGGATAAGGTTAGAGAAGAGATGAACAGAGTTCTAGCTAAATACAACAATCAGATTACTTACGATTCTCTTAGCGAATTGACATACATGAAACAAGTCATCGATGGTAAGTTTTGAAGGATTAAGTACAAAAATATGGAGTATATTGCGTTGCATTCGTTATTTTGCAACTTGTTCATTGAATAGCTATTTTTTTCTTCACGAGGTGAAGGTAATGCCTTTCGACTTCTATATTAAATTGCTATTATGAAATATGTATTACATTTATTGTAGATATACTTTCAGTGCAATCACTGGTCAATGGTGTACGTTTTTATTTTTCGACATTATTCGCAACATTAAGTATATCGGCTAGATATTACCGATGGTTTTTGAATTGTCTACTGGTCACATGCTAATAAAATATTATGTATCGTTCTCGCAAATTTCTCCATTTGCCGTAGTATACTGTCATCTCAAATTGATTCTTTGTCCGATGAAGTTGAAACATCAATATTAGTATATTAAACGAGCAATTAATTATAGCCATTATTCACGTAGTGAATCATGTCTATTAATTGCGAGTTGAATGCTTCGACCATGAATACTATATGTCATTTTGATCTTGAACGAGTTGTTTTTAGTTCTTAATGCGTTTTTGGGGAATATGCCAAAAAAAATATTTTCTAATATAAAACGTCAATGTCAAACGACATGTCGCTGGCACGCGTCGGCGGTCATATAGCCACCTTGGTATTTTTTCTCAGTACAAATACTCGTGATGTTGTGTGTCTTGCTATGACAACATAAGTAAATTAAATGTGAAATGTGATTATTCATTAATCACTGTTGTAATTGACTGCGATAAAACATTGATACTACCTTCAGTTAGAAAAAATATAATATCGAATTATTATCAAACGGTCGTAGACAAACACTTTTATAGTACCGAATTGATGTTATTTTATTTGCAACACTTGACAATATTTATTTTAGACTTTCTGCTTTTTACGATTTACGAATAAATTATATATCGTTAGACTTATGTTTTCTATATTTTCCATTGCAGAAACGTTACGTAAATACCCTCCAATTCCATTTATAACTAGAGAAAGCGGAACAGATTACAAAGTACCTGGAAAAGATGTCATTTTGGAAAAAGGCACCAAAGTCATTATACCAATATATGGTATTCACTACGATCAAGATTATTACCCAAATCCAGATGTGTTTGATCCCGATAGATTCAGTGAGGAAAACAAGAAGGGTCGCCACCACTACGCGCATATTCCTTTTGGGGAGGGACCGAGAATTTGCATAGGTATAGGACAACATAAGTTATCTAATAATTACAAAAAATATTTGAAAACAAAGCTGCGCAAAATGTATGTTTAAGTAGTAAAATTTAAAACATACTTTGACTACCACTTCAAATATCTACTTTGAGATACATATATATATACTAATATATATATATATATATATATATATATATATATATATATATATATATATATATATATATATATATATATATATATATATATATTAGCTTTGAAATTCTTTGCTATTCATATTTATTTTGTGAAAAGTAATCTTGGGTTTGTAGCATTTCATTACATAGAAATAAGCAACTAGACGAATAAGAAAGAAAACACACTTACCAGTACTATATCTGGACTATATATATATATATATATATATATATATATATATATATATATATATATATATATATATATATATATATATATATATATATATATATATATATATATATATATATTGGATAATATGTCAAAGATCTACTTTTAGATATATTTGAAAGAGCACACAAATTATTTAAAATGTGATCCCTTTTGATAGCCTTGTTCGGATGGGGGTATCAATTTTGGTAATTTGGAAACATCATATATATTACTAATCCATTGTCTTTATCAAATATCGGTCTATACACTAATAAAACATACACACAAAACAATAATACAATTTTCTATTTCAATACACGTAATATTAATTTTTCAATAATCGGCAACAATGAAATTCAATCTGCTAGGCGGAATAGCTGTACGAAAGTTGTTAATAAAGTAATGAATATACTAAAAATAGTCGTACTCGTATATATATGGTGTTTCTATTAAAATATTAAAGTTGCTACTACTTTCTAGTAGAAGCGGCAATATCGCATTTCTATATATATTTTCGTTCGGTAGCTCCAAATTATCGACTGGACAACGGACAGGTACACCATAAACGTCTAACGTACCAACCACATCACTTTGTACCACTCTGTAGTTATGATTAGGTCATGATTAACAGTTGCTCTTTTATATAGATTTATTATTTTTTGTTATTCAGGCGAGAGATTCGGCATAATGCAGACCAAAGTGGGATTGACTACCCTGTTGAGAAGATACAAGGTATACACCAACGAAAAAACCAAAGTTCCATTAGAGATGATCCCCACCGACTTCGTCCTTACCGCTAAGGGTGGTGTTTGGATTAACATGGAAAAAATATAATTGTATTCTTAAACATATTCCTTAAGTTAAGTAAGTACTGATACGGATTTTTATCTTCGATTAATTCTGTGTTCTACACTTACTTGAGTTTATTCTACCTCTCAATAAAATGTTTTAATTTGTTAATTAAGTATTATAATTAATAAATTATTTATATATATATGTATATATATATATATATATATATATATATATATATATATATATATATATATATATATATATATATATATATGAAAAGTACTAATTCTCGAGTTGAAATGCTTGTGAGTGTAGTCTCGACGTCGGCGTCGGCGTCGGCACCTGTATGGTGCCTCTTTCCAGAGAAAAAGGGTGAGTGTGTTTAGGTTAAGGAAAGTTAATCTCCGAGGCCTCAATCTACCTACTACTCAGACATAACTGATAGATAAGGAAGTTTTAGGTATCAGTGTATCATATGTAGTCAAAAATAAAAGGTAATCCGAATCCCGTCCCCGTTTAGTGCGGTTTGTGTGTATAGAGTCTTGCCTGCCGATGGACTCACGATGCAAGCGTCCGTTTCATAGAGGGAAATTTAGTGGGGGGCATGGAATTATTTCTAGTGCGCGTCTTATGCAGTGCTCGGGAGAATTAAGTCAGTAATTATCGAAAATACTAATTATCGAAAAAAATAGGAAAGAAAATGATTATTTAAAACATATCAGTAGAAGTACAAGGGATTTCTAGAAATGTACAATATATATATCAGTTCCTGAATCAGTCAGCCATACCGCTTATCACAACTGCTATTTTTATTATCATTAATATTATTATTATTATTATATTTTTTTTTGGTGCTCCTCCGATGGGTCCAAAGAGTCCCTCGTCCAGCCTCGTTACTCAACGACAACCCATATGTCTGCGGGGTAAGAGATCATTGAGGTCGCAACTCATGTGTTCTGAGTAGACTTAGCCAAGTATGACGGTCTTCTGCATCTTCCGGGATATGGTTTCTGCCGATTGACGGCATGCCCGGGACGATTCTCAATTCTGAGAGCAGTGATTGTTGCATACTTCCGAGAGAGCCAATAATCAGAACCACTATTTTAACAGAGTAACCCGGCTATAACCTGCGGAGTTCGGAGAGTAAATCTCGATATTTTGTCCATTTCTCCCCCTATTTCAAGACGATGTTCTTTTCAGCCAGAGTCGATAACTCTATAATAAATATCGTCTTAAGTTTGTGGTCGTGGAGGACTACGTCATCGTCAGGCTTATTTGCCTTTATCAGCCTGACGGTGGGGAATAAATATTTCCAGTATAACCGGGGCCTCGCATTCCCCACAACGAACTCAATATCCTCCAGAGCATAGGGCATCACCGGTGTTTGATCTATACCGGACGGTGCCCTAGATGGTAATACAGTACTCGTAACGCGTTATGTCTATGGATATAGGCAGAGACTGTATATGGTGACAGTAAATGCATAATGGTCTCTAGGGCCTGATGACAATGCCCTACAGCTAGCTTATGTCAGGCACTTCTATCACGCGCCTTCGGTAGACCATGGTGTTCAGTACACCATCTTGCCAAGCTAATATAAAACCTTCAGTCTCTCACTTCAGTCTAGCTGACCTTGAAAAACTAAAGGTCAGCTTTTGAGATAAGCCTTAGTCTTCTATATTTAGATTCCGTGCAATGACTTATCTTATTTGTCCTAAGTATCCGTCTTAATGAATGAAAAAGTTAAATTGTCAAAAAAAATTCATCATTTCGCCATTTTGCATAACGTATTATTATATACTAATAATTAATTTTGTTTAACAGACCGATCCCCTTGCCGTTCCCATTTGTCAGTTGTTTAACTAATATTATACAATTTACGTTAATGTATTAGTGTATCAAGTACATCAAATTGTAGGTGGACCTTTTAGTGTTACTATTTCAAATAGCAGATATTAACAGTGTGTTTGCAAAACTTTATTACATGGCGACATGGTGAGTGTAATTTGTAATGCGGCACAGTCCCCATTTACAGGTCATTAGATGGATAATTTAGTAGTAGTTTATAAGGTGAGATAATAACCGCTATCAGGCACTTTGTTCGAGGATAGTCGAGGATATATATAGTGGGTAGCTATCCTATTTATAATTTAAATGTTATGACCCAACTATATTAGTTATTTTACCGGTGCTAAGTATCCTTATTTTGTAAGTGCAGCTTATTAATGGACCAAAATAAATTTCTTGCCTTCCTGTTAAAGTATGTTCGTTTGTGAGGAACAGAAAACAGGTAATAAATAACACTGCCTTAGAAAAGGCATCTAACACGAATCGTAAATAAGAACATTAATCTTTATTTTCAGTTTTCATCAAATAAGTCTGTGAGATACATGTGATATTTTTAAAATCTGTTTTTAGCAGTGGGATTATTATTTTTTGAAAATATATAGACTAGTTTGCAGGTCAATAAATATCAGAGGTATCAGCTTAAAACGCAGGAACAATAAACTTGTATGCCAGACCTGTGCAGGGGAGAACATCCTTTGAAGGAGATGTATATATTGACGATTTCAATACTCTACTAATTATTATGCCAAAGTTAGACAATCCAACACCGTCTACTTACAGGTTATAATGTAGATTTAAAAGTACAAAGAGTATATAGCTCCAATTCATTACTTGTTTAAAATGTTTATGCCTCAGACTACCTCCCTACAATCGTCGTCAACTACCAATACTCCTCCTATTCACCATCATACGTCAATATCCAACGGTATTGCCACAGCATAAGGAGACAGGCTGACTCGATCGGTGGTACTTTGAGGTCAATAAGTGAGTTTCAGTACATATGTACTCGATGTATACCCAGAGTTGAGAGGCCTGCAAGCGAACTGGGTAACAAGACGCGGAGCTAACATTTTTGGTAGGTTGTTTTGATTAAGAAAATACGGTCACATAAAAATATATTTTTATGAAATAAAGGATACACATGACATCAGTGCAAAAAAATATATTATTACAATGGGTATAAAACATAGTTATTAATATTATAAAATGTAAGAAAATTATAATTGCGTAAATAGATATATTATTATATATTATATATTTGCTGTATTGATTAAGAAAATATGGTGAAGTAATTATTTATTTTTATCAGATAAAGAATACATATTAGTATAAAAAATATGTTATTATAATAGGCTGCCATTTTGGGTTAGCCAATATAAGATAATGAAATATATGAGGTCCCACGTTGGTGAGCCAATTTGTGATATTTTTAATTTATAAGAATTTTATAAAACCTATGTTGGTTGATAATTTGTCATAAATGGATATATGCGAAACCTCACGTTGGTGAAATAAATTGTTTATTTCAATAAAATGTTTATTTTATGTTTATATGTAATTTTTGAAATAGTGAGATGTTGTAATAGTAGTATGATGGAGAATTATTTAATCTGCTTATAGGATACTTACTCTATTTACTTCCCTATTTAATCCTTCTCTTTTATTATGGGCGCCAGTTCTATGAACACTTATTTTTATATATTTAATTGAAGGATCACTTTAGCCATGCACTCTATTGCCTCAGAGGGGGTCAAATTAGGCTTATTAATTTTTATATAAAATTTCTTTGAAAGAATATTTAATAAATGAAGTTAGTGGCTCATCATAACTGAATTTAATTGTATGCGGAACTTTTGTTAAAAATGTTAATTTTTTTTGTGAAGCTCAGAGTTCTATTAGTTTTTAAAATTATTCCCTGAAATTGCAAAGCAAGAAAGGAGAAGTTGTGACTGTATATGACTGTTTATTTTATTTGATTTAGTTATTTTGAAAACAAATTTTAGAACCTTATTCCTATCCTGCGACAAAAACCTACGTAATTTAAATCTAATTATATGGGAGCAAGTCCTCGGACACAATATTTCCTAATATTAGCAAATTCAGAATTGTTCATTACCTTGTTGTAAAATATGTTAATCCTTTTATGAACTTTCAGAAAACTTGTGGCTTTTTATTTCACTTATACGCGAATTACACTGCTGCTGGGCTCAGGTGGTGGTGTCATCTAGCGGGATATCGCTGCACTGCGTCTGGAATGCTGACTGCCTTTCTGGTATCTCGCCTTGGGATTTATTTACCCTCAAATGTATATTACTTGCTGGTGGGTTGTAGTTTTTACTCTGCTATTACTTTAATCACTGTGTAAGTTTGTTTCTTTTTCGTGTATTATATATTGACTGCAAATTTTCTTCCACTGCGCTGGGACACTACCAAGCTTTTCCCTTCTTTACTCGTAAAAACTTGAAAACACTTATTCATGCAGTTTTCCTGCTTCTTGGCCATATACACTGGTATTATTACTTACTTAGCACATATTAACACTTATTATTTAAATTTACAATTACTTTTTTCTAATAAAAATTGTAAAATTCACGAGCGTGGCTATTGCTTTTTTGAACGCCGTAACTAGACTCTTCATAATTGTTGGTAGTTGCTACGGATGTACCGTATTAAAAACAGATGCAACTTCCTGGTTACCTACTTTCTTGTTCTGTTACTTTGATCTGAACAATCAGATTAATTTACAATATTTGATTTATTTTAATTCACCTTGAACTATTAAACTTTGATTATCACATAATATAATTTTGAATTCTGAATATTAACATTGGAAATGTTTATGTTTAGACAAGAGTATATGGGGACCAAGTTAGAAGTTTTCGTTCAAGGCCAAAAGACAGCGGTGTCGCGATCGAGTGACGCAATACATGTAGATATCAGAGCGCTCGGCCTTCTAGCGGCGTGAAGAGTACTGGGGAGTATTCAGTGCAGCTATATTGGAAGTGGTGGCACATTGCAAGTAGTGATGGGATTAATCGGGATATTTTCATAATCATAATTTTCATAAATTTAATAATTAGAGTGTAAACGAATGCCCAACGATAATTATAATAAAAGAACAAGTGTAGGCTACAAACGTATATTATTCTAAACTAACTAACAAAACCTCTACATATTATTCCTTTCATAGGGCCGTCAAAGCAGCCCATAAATACTTTACAGTTATCGAAACTGTCTCGCCCTGAAGGCAATTAAATACGTCTACCATAAACAATAAACATATTGCTCAGCCGGTATGGTCCTATCCTAAAAGAGTCGACAGTCGGGCGTTAGTGTTTATACGAGATATATAATCGAATTTATTTAGGATGAACTTATAAAAATTCGAATTGTTTAATCGAATTTGTAGTATATACAACATGAGTAGGTTCCCATTATGAATTATGATAGCAAAAATGAAATCATAAATCACTAAATAAGAGATTCTGATTTAACTAATGAGCGGCCGCGTTTTAAGAATATACATTCAGCAGCATACACATTTAAAAGAGTAAACTGATGAATTTGAATAATGAATTTATTATTTGAATTGTTTCTTATTTATAATTTTTTAAATAAAAAAGAACCTGCCTGACAGCATTCACTGCATAATTCCCGATCGTGAAAGCTGCCTGGGTCACTTGGCCGCTAGTGTTTATTAATTATTAATCTTATGAATATTAGTTTTACCTGTAATATCAAAACTGTTCAAGTATAAGTAGTAATTCCGTTAATTTTACTTGCCCAAAAAATAGTAATGACGTCGACAAAAATCATATTTTATATACGGGGTGGTCACAATTTACAAAATCTCAAAAAAAATTTAGTTTTCGGGAAAACGCTATTATTTATAAAAGTTTTTACTTGTCCAAAAAATAGTAACGACGACGACACAAATCATATTTTTTATACGGGGTGATCACAAATTACAAAATCTCAACAAATTTTTACTTTTCGGGAAAAGCTATTATTTATAAAAGTTTTTGTTTGCCTAAAGCAATGTCGACAAAAATTATGTTTATTATACGGGGTGGTCAAAAATTACAAAATCTTAAAATTCGGTAAGAGTAAAGTTTGTACTTTTTGATCACCACGTATAAAATTATACATTGTCGAGAAAATTTTATTGTTTATAAAAGCTTTTACTTGCTCAAAAATAGTAATGACGTCGACAAAAATCATATTTTTATAAGGGGTGGTCACAAATTACAAAATCTCAAAAAATGTTTAGTTTTCGGGAAAACGCTATTATTTACAAAAGTTTTTGCTTGCCTAAAGTAATGTCGACAAAATTATGTTTATTATACGGAGTGGTCAAAAATTACAAAATATTAAAATTCGGTAAAAGTTTGTACTTTTTGATTACCACGTATTAAAAATTTATGATGATTTTGCCACATTTATGTTTTTATATGGGGTGATCAAAAATCTCTTCGATAAAAATCCGCAAAAATCATATTTTTTATACGGGGTGGTCGCACATTACAAAATCTCAAAAAATGTTTAGTTTTCAGGGAAACGATATTATTTTTAAAAGTTTTTGCTTGCCTAAAGTAATGTCGACAAAAATTATGTTTATTATACGGGGTTGGCAAAAATTACAAAATCTTAAAATTCGCTAAGAGAAAAGTTTGTACTTTTTGATCACGATCACCACGTATAAAAAACTAATGATGATTTAGCCACAATTGTTTTTATACGGGGTGATCAAAAATCACAGTTTCCTCTTTTCAAATTTTAAGATTTTGTAATTCCTAACCACCCTCTTAAAAATAGCATTCATTCGAAAACAAAAAAAATGAGACTGTAATTTTTGACCACCCCATGCAAGATAACCTGTTTAAAACGACAAGACCTTCAGGGTCAAACGATACAAAAAAATCGTAACACAACTGAGTTTTATTTTTATTCAATTCACTTGAGAAAATTTTACCAGTTGTGTCTGATATTTTCAATACGCCTGCGATACTTGCGTAATATGTATGATCTGTGATTGTTTTTTTTAAGTTTAACTGCAAATCCAGTATAAGTTGGTTAATTAAAAATTACGTTTATTATTTCTTACTACATACCTAACTCGTAAATTGAGATGTGTATTATATTAGTGATACCTAAGTTTTTCAAAAATAAAATACTAAAAAATTATGTTTATATTTATATATAACCTTGTGTGTATAATAAACAGTTAATAGACCTATCCAGTTAGAGCAAGCGAGTAATATAAATACAACGCAATTTATATTGAATGAGACAATAATTCGGTGCGTAGTACGTTCTGCGCGTACTTGTGGCAAATTGTGACAGTATCCATACTCAATATTATATTAAATTATTAACTACCGTGTTATTCTAAATTTATAAAATGCTAGGGACCCAATCGTACGCTAAACATTACTAATAAACACTTAATAAACATAAGCATTCTAAAGCCAATCTGGAAATTGCCACAAGCATGCACGCGCACCATAGTATTTGACGTATTCGAAACAACACGAAAAGGATCGGTATATTATGTGTCATATATTTTGTTATCATTTCCAATGTCTCCGATAGTTGCAAGGATTGCGAAATCTGTGAATTTTTCATACAGTTAATTCCAATTTCTGTCGTGTAACTTCATTTTCTGGGTTGCGCGTTCCCTCCACATTTTTCATTTTGCTTCCTAGCTAAACTATCGAAAGCCTTGTTTACACTTATGCTTTTGAATTAATCCTTTAATTTAGACAGACACAGTTTATTAGTGATTGATATATGATAATTATTAGCATGACTTGTCTATTGTAATTTCACTTGAAATAGAACATGGTTATTATTATAGCACATGAGAAAATTATAATTGCGTAATATGTGTCATATACATATTATATTTTTGTGGTATTTTTTTTATATAGGAAACTTAGCATTAATTTATTCTATTTATTAAGAAAATATAAACAAATATAATTGTTACTCTTTTATCAAATAAAGAATACGTACACATGGGCACATGGATGTAGAAATGTGTTATTGCTATTATAATAGATATAATATAACATGTGAACAAATATGATTTCATAAATAGGAAAGGATACATATTATACTTAATTTTGTTATAAGACTTGTAGAAGTTTTTTTTACAGGCAATTATCTCTCAACTGAAAGAAGGCTATAGAACAAATAATTAAGCAATAAAATTTTATCAAGTGTTTGCAAAAATTTGGAGCAATTAGCATATTAGGACTTATTGATAATCATAGTTACCGTTTCATACTTACCTCTCTGATGGGAAATTTCTCTCCTTTGGAAATTAAAAAAAAACTAATATTACAATTGTTCGAATTATTCTTACACAATCTAGCAGCACACCATCTCATACCCCGTTAATTAATTTCCATTTTAATTGTAAAATAACGTTCACACACATAACTCTAACACACTATACGTACAACAAAATCTTCACTAAATACGACTCTGTAATAACAATGCTCATGCGATGTGGACTTTAGCGAGAATGACGGTTCTCCCGCTCTTCAACCTCATTATAAATAACATACCACCATTCACTATAATTAAGAGAAAGATAACCACTAATATATAAACTAAACAAATAAACCTAAAATAAATCAAAAAGCATAAGCAAGATAAATCATATATACACACAAACAACTGGAGTATGATATCAACCCTACTATAAATATCATACCACCATCCTCTATTAATCAAGGAAAAAAACACTAATAAACAAACTAAACAAATAAACCTAAAATAAATCAATAAGATAAATCATATATACGCACAAACAACAAGCATTAAATATCAAACAAAGAGCAAAAAGTTAATAAGAAATAAACACTTACGAAAGCAAAAAAAAAGACATACAAATCTAACATAAACATAACCCAACATAAACAATATCATTCAAAAACAAGCAGCTGTCAGTACCCAGTGGTGGTGCAAGAGCAACTTGGACCCCTAAGCAAACATGAACAATGGGGCCCCTTTCCCCTCATAAAAAGATTAATTTAGTATTAATTTAGACAATCGTATATTTTTACAATTATTGTGGAAGAACAGAAAACATATTTTATTGCATTATTATTGCACACACCATACAAAACAACTCACAAAGGTACATATAACAAAAAAATAAAATAAAATTCTCATACCATAACAGACCTCAAAATAAAAAACAATAATAATCAGATAACAAAAATAAATTCCTCATGTCACAACGGATCTAAAAATTTAAAAAATAATCAGATGTCTAAAATCTAAACAATCTCTATAACAATCTCGATAACAAAAAATTAAATAAAATTTTCATCATACACCTCAAAATAAAAAAATTATAATCAGATATGCCGAAAATCTAAAATCTCATGTCATAAACATCAAAATGAAAAAACAGATAGGTCAAATATCAAAAATCCCTCTTTCTGGCTTTACTAACAGCAAATTTTTCGACAAGGTCTTTTATGTCCATAGCAGACGCTGTTTTTTGCTCAATTGCTAAAATTGAAAGATCATGTAGCCTATGTTGGCTTGTGGAATTTCTTAAATAGTTTTTGGTTATTTTTAATTTACTGAATGATCTCTCTGCAGTAGCAACTGTTACAGGTAGAGTCAAAAATAAAAGAAATAAAGTAATAACCTCGCCAAGATCGCTTTCGAGAACCCTGTATTTTTGTAACAACAAATGTGTCAAATCTCGAACACTCATACCGTCATCTAAATCATCTTTCAATAAAGTCACAGCGTTAACAAACTGAATGGCCAGATTATTATTGAGGACATCAGAATACTTTTTCTGAAGTGAATCGCAACATCGAACTATCTCAGCTTCTTCCATTTTCAAAATATTTTTTGGTTCTAAAAATCCAAAACTATTTGATAATTTTTCAAATCTCTCAAAACGTCTTAAGCTCTCCTATTATAATGTCTAATATGAACAGAAAAACTTTGATTTTAAATGATTCGTCATGACTCTGAAAACGATAATCAGAGGTAAGCTCATCGAAATGTACTTTAACCTTTGGTTGTCGTTTTTTCGGGAAACGTAGTTCTATTCCCCATTTTTTTGCCAAATCTTTTCCTTCGAGAATAAAGCTATCGTAGGACGACCTCATATTTTCTAAATTATTTTTGGTACGTGATAGCGCTTTTACTGCTTCGCTAAGATCTAAGTTCTTTCTTTCCTTTTGCAAAATTCTTGATGGAAAATTTATTTCGTTTAAAATTTTGTGCATCAGTAAACATTGTAATACAAAGGGAAACGTTTCCATGCTTTTTCTCAAGTTTTTTGCTTGATCAATCTCATCTTTTTTATTGCCTTTGAGTATGATTTCTGTGAGTTCTTTGATGATATCCATAAAACGCAATTTCCAACTGCCCAACGCGTTGGGTTTAGTTTTTCAATATTATTTTCGATTCGGCAGTGAAAGTGCCTAATATATCCCAACGGTTTATACTACAGCCAAAGAAAGAATACAGATTTTTCAGAACAGTAAAAAATTACTCCATCAACTTGCAACCATTCGCAGCATCAAGTACTACCAGATTGAGGTTATGGGCAGCGCAATGGACGTATTCTGCATTTGGCTGAATTTGTTTTATTTTTGTTGAACGCCGTTATATATCCCACCCTTAGGGGCCCCTCAAGGGCGGGGCCCCTAAGCATTGCTTATACTGCTTATACATATCACCGCCACTGTCAGTACCGATAAGATAAAACAATAAAAAACCGAGATTAAGTACATAAAAGGTAGAATTTAATATTTAGAAAGATATTCAATACGAAACGTCTACTCATCAGTATATCCAATATTGAAATCAGCACTCCAACACATAGCCACCTCCTTCATAAATCATACACTCATCCCATCCTAACATATCTATGCATCCCCAGTATGGTTCCGACATATCCCTATATAGTATGCTCCTTGCGTCGTAATTATATCCTGGACATATTATTTTAATAAACTTAGTCACGATTTTAATGGGAGCTAGATAGACTCGTAGGCAAGGCGGATTAAATTACTTTGCAATTTGGTTATGTATGAAACTCCGGGATAAGTCACGTTCAGCATATTGACACTATTTATTGACGCTGCGGTGGAGCAACTCATATTCATAGAAATCGAGCAATTAAATGCCTTGACCTTTCCCAGTGATATCAAAATTAATTAACGATTACGCTATCTATGGTTTGCATGTTTGCGCAATCCCTTTAAACAATAGCGAAAGTAGTAGAAATAACAATGCAACGTTTTTGATTATTTAATTATCTTAAGAGGTACTGTCGCGTCGCGTTCTTACCGCTCCGTATCTCTACAATTCTGCATTGCCACCGTCAGAGAGGAGATACATCTCCTATGTGTCATCGCACTGCATCGCTAGCTTTGCGTTTGTGATATGAATGCAACCAAGACGTCGTACGTATCATAATGTATTATAAAAGACCCCTTCCCTAACCCTTTACGTAACGTAAAACGTAACTTTGATTTGATTGTAACTTTGATTTCTAAGAGCTTGATGGAGACATTGGAGGTTAGCTATCTTACCCTCTGGAGATCTCGAAAATGGCCGACAAATATTGGAAAATATTTAGAATATTATCAACTTTTAACAACGGCAACACGTTTTTAACTACCGTCAATTATAGCAAAATAAAAATAGGTAGTATTATTGTCTTAGTGTACGAAATAAAAAAATGCTTCATATGTAGTTGATGCGTTTATATTAACTGATATCGATGGAGGTCATGACCAATGGAACTCAAAGGACTGCAGGGGCTCCAATAAATAACCTTGTTTGGGTGATACGTGATTAACTGGTGCCATTAATACTTAATAAGTGTTAAAACTCCATAGCATAAAATATATATTTACTGTTTGCTTTGAAAATGTTAAGACGTGTATCATTTTAATTATTTCCAAATTAAATAATTGGTTTTTGTTGGTTTTGATTTAATTGAAACAAATCTTTTATCTCCATTTTTACAATACATATCGTACAATGTCAATGACGAATGTCGGAATGACTCACTCTGATCTGTTTTCCTAATGTACTTTTTGCAATCGGCGCCAACCACGATCAGTCAGCACTAAAGTTATTTTAGCACAACCATAATTTGAATATACGATGTATTAAAATATACAAAACCGATTCATGTAATCATCAATATCGGACGGTAGTCGATTTTGAGGGCGATCACACGTGCAACATTAAATCGACCTTTGTTTATTGCGAGAGAACCATTTTCGACATCGCCTTTTGAAAATAAGTTTTGCCTGTAGTTTTCTCTTAGCGACTATTTCAATTGGGCATAATATACTTCATTTTCAGCATATGATCATCCTAAACATCTACCAGCCGTCACCAGAAACCGATAAAAATTGTTATTTTGACATAAGAACTGTCTAAATAATCACGTACTGTACTACAGTAAACAAAAAGTTTTTTTTGTTATTTTCAATATGCCTAAGACACTTGCGTAGGATGCAAGGTCTGTGATTTTTTCATTGTTAATTTGACATACGTTAACATGCATTTTTATGCAGGCATGAATAAAGCTTATTCTATCTATTCTAATCTGAATATGGCTTAGCTGTTGTGGGTGATTTTCTTCGCTGATACTAGTGCATAGCTCACGGTATATTGGGTATGTGTATTTATATATTGAGTTGTAATAAAAATGTTCTGTTCCTGTCGGGCGCTTTAATGAGGGAAGGAGTTTCTATGCTTTTAAATCGAGAATCGAGAAAGATAAAATGCCTGGGTTCCAGTTCACTCGCACCGATTCAAAGAATATAATTAAATAATCTGAAACCGTCTAGAATAAAACGCGAATTCAACAAAAAAATAATTAAAATGTGAAGCTGTAAACGGCGCTTATTTAACTGTAATCCTGATAACAAACCATAATATAATAGGGGATGGCCTGCGGGCTTTTTCATATAGGACTAAATTCTAATTAAAACCGTAGGTACATTGTTGCATTAAGGCTGAAAGCAAATTATTTTTATCAAAACAAACAGCTTCACTTATAAAATAAACAAAGAGCACAAAAGCACATTATTATATAAAAACCCCATATGAAACGAATATGTTGTTACAAATTAAGTAAGCCAGTTCAAAATTTTGAGATTTCACTCTTTTGTTTAAAAATAATATTGTTGGAATATTAAATTACATCCTGCATTATCAAACCTGTTCGGCGAATATCAAAGAAATGTTTATATGGTAACAATACGTACCTAACTAACGATATGATATGAGAACCCACTTACCATAAACAAAGGCGCTGCTGAACCTTCCTTTCAGGTTCAAATCCTGCCAGAAGCACAATTTTAATTTTATGTTAATTATTTTTTTATATACCCACGTAACATTTTGCAATAACAGGAAATAAAGTAGGTAAGTATTTCTAATTAATATTTTCTTAAATAATTTATTTAAAAATATATAATTATTATAGAAATAATAAACTTATTAAACTACATTAAGGTACTATACTATTTTTAACACGCTTTTATTTTATTAGCTTCACCTGTATGTTGTATGCACCGGGTATGGACGGCGGCCATATCTGAGGAACTGTATGACATAGAATGTTAGTTAAAAAAAATCTGTAACAAAAGTGGACCAGGTACATCGCTGAAAATTATTTTCAAGTTTGTAACATCGCCGCTACAGGCGTTACAGTAAAGTTATATTAGAAAAATAAAATAACTCATTAATTTGCTACGTTGAGGCATACTGAATATATATTGTTGGTAATGTTCGTAAAATTTTGAATAACTTTTTTGTAAAGAAAGATGGCGATTACCCCGGTTTGGATTAACAAAATCAAACGAATTTGGTTTCATAGGAACGGATAGAGTTAGAGAGCTAGAGAAAGCTATGATAGAATGTGCCAATTTAATTGTTGCCGCGGAAGATAGGTGGCGCTCTTTGAAATACAAACAAACTTTTCGGTTTTTCTCCGAAATTTCAAATTGAAACATATGTTTACTCTCACATAGGCATAGAGAGAATAAAAATTGCAAGAAGCCAATGAAAACCGCAACCCGATATCTCATTTCTAATCGGTGAAATTGAAAAAATATATTTTTACATTAAGAAAGTATTTCAGAAATTATACCGATTACTCGTAGTGGTCAGAACCAGTAAAAATGAGTAAGTATAAAGCTAGAAACATTTATTTATCAATTATTATTTATATGTATTGCATTGTAGGCAATTGATAAAAACCATTTATTTGTTTGCAACTGGCCTGATGAACCCATTCAAGATTTCGTTCAAGTCATTCCCCATTCAAGATTTCATCCATTCACTCAAGTTTTGCGTGTTACTTGCACGGCAGAATCCACTTCCAATCCACATAATCCACAGAAGGATTAAGTATTTAAAAAAATTGCCAAAAATTTTTTCGCTGCGATTTTAAGTGCCAAAGTTAAAAAAGCGAAAAAATAAAAACACGTAGAAATATAGGAAATTTTTTTCTGAATTCGTTGAAATTGGAATCTTACATAGCATTAGAATGCTTAACAAAATGCGGTACGTCCGATTGAAGAATTTTAATATGGCGATCCATTGCCACACTGTTAATTTAAAATTTCGTAACGCTCCCTAGCCTGTCACAGCATACCGATCTTGATGAAAATTATTGCAATCGGTAGATAATAACAGTATATTACACCATGTCAATTATTATAAACAAATAAAATTTTTATTAACGAAAAACCCGTAATTAAAGACCGTAGTTTTGTCTATTTTTAGGCCTTATCATTCTAATACTCCAATTTCAACGAACTTTTTTCCCCTATATTTTATACTATTTTAATTTTATTTAAATTTTTTTACCTTGGCGCTAGATGTCGCAGCGAAAACATTTTTGCTATTTTTTTAAATGCTTAATCCTTACGTAGTATGCGCTGAACAACATTTGCTTGAAACTTTTTTCTCGAAAATCGTTAATTTTTCCATTATTGAGAGATAAGTGAAAAAACTACCGTTTTCAAGATTATTTTCCATTAAAAAACTATGACGCATATCTCGCTCATTGTAACTGTTTTAATAGCTTACTATATACATTAACATCTTTATTTCTAGCCCTATTTCAGCGGGTTTCAATCAAAGTCCAAATTCAAACCTCTGACACCTGCAAAAATTGCAAATTATTTTGAATAAATTTTATAAGAAAGAATTATTGATTATTTTTGTATAATTTTGATCTGGTCAATTTTTCTTAGAACATGTTCTAATTGTTTTATATAAAATTGAAAAACTTACATCCGTGTAAACTTTAATTCGAAAGCTACTTGCCAGAAATAGGCTCATTAGGACAAGTAAGTAGCTTAAAATTAGAAATTTACTAAATTTACAAATGTACCAATGAACCTTTGTATGAAATGTACTAATTTCTATATGGCGGCCTATCTAAAACAAAATTTGTAGAGCAATAAACAAAAATTCCAAAAAGTGTATTTACTGAAACACCATAGCAAATGCGAAGTTAGGATTTCAAAAATATTTTAAATCGAATTATTAGACCATATTTGTAGATATTTTTTACCCCTATATCGTATACCGCAAGTATACTACAAGTGTAAGCCTTAGGT
This sequence comes from Tetropium fuscum, assembly GCA_964058915.1. NCBI lineage: Eukaryota > Metazoa > Arthropoda > Insecta > Coleoptera > Cerambycidae > Tetropium > Tetropium fuscum. The sequence goes on along the minus strand of CAXKVY010000466.1, from coordinate 181,126 downwards.
CGATGATTAAATGCTACAGAAAAGGATGTGGATATGGCAAAATAATGTACTAGAAAGAAAACAATTTAGGTATTGGTAGTGATGCCATGGTGAACTTATAAAAAGAGGAATATAAAAAGCTTCCGCAATTGGATGCTTTCATCCCTTCCTACCATCCTATTTCTATTAATTTAGTGACGTTTCTCCAATCCACGATCTACTTGTGAATAAATCTATTTCTAGTTTCTGTTCCCTACTATCCCGAAGAACCGTCTACCCAAGATTTGAACTTGCCGAATCTGTTTACAGTACGACATACGTACGGCTGAGATAGCCTTAACTGATATATTTCGATATATTTTCATTTCAGGTTTAACCGGAAATAGTACCTATAAACTATAACTATTTTTCACAAGAAATATTTAAAAATAATTGGATTGTTCATAAAATTACAAGTACAAAACATGTATTTATCTCTGACAGTTGTTTCTGAGAAATTACAATAAGTTCGCTACGTACAATAAAATTTAAAACTTTTACGTAAATGAGACCTACCTACATATATGTACTTGATTAATGAGGCAATTTAATAAATGTAGGTACGTGCAGATAACGCGCTCTTTAGCGAGTTTAGTAATATAACAGTATAGCACTATTTTATAACAGTTAATTACTACGGGATAAAATAAATTATTTAGTTTAATGTACCATTTTAAACGCAATTACAAATATAATTAGTTTTCTCGCGTTTAATTCGTTCCTTGAAATTTCCAAATGAAATAAATTTAATAAAGCCCTAATTTGGAAAATAAGTTTGTTATGCTAGGATAATAGGATAGGCTTAGATAAGCATTTATTACCTGCAAAGTTCATTAAAAAAAAACAGTTATTACCCTTCTGAAATAGGTGTAAAGTATTTTATGATTTAAAAATCAGGTGGCAGCTAATAGTAGTTAAATAAATTTACGAAAAATATTTTATCTTGATACCTTGGTCACTGAGAAAAGATGACTAAAATAACAATTGTAATGGTAAACAAATATTTATTAGAGTACCTACCAAGTGAAGACCTCACTACAAAAACGGTGAGTTATATATTATATATTATCATAGACGGCAAAAATATTACAGTTGTTGCAATTATTATAACTAAAAATAAGCATTGACAAAAAAATACAAATAGTTAGGCGAGGTAAACCGTGAACAGCTGAGTAACAGTCCACTCAAGTGCATATTCAATTCGAATTTGCAGTCAAATTATACGAATATATTGACCAATTACAGGAAGCGTCGTCCTTAAGACTTTTAATGTAGTCCAGTAGTTATAGACCAACTTTACCAAAAAGTTAAACAAAATGTCGTCAGAATGGTCAAAAGCGATTGTGCACGATATATTGAAAATTCCCTAGATCTAGGGAAAAACTGCACAATCTGGCAACACCGCACCCGAAGATGTGGCAATATCGCATCTGGGGGTGCCCAATACAACCAGCATTTATCAACAGGCTTAACCGACATTCTAACACAACAATACACAATGCAATAAAATCAAAATTCTCTAATCCACCGAAACTACCGTCACTAAATTATGTATACGCACCCTAAACCCTGCCCTGCGTCCAAAACCCCCATAGTGATGAACTACATGAATATGAAAAAATGAAAAAAACCAAAATTAAAAATATAAAAACCAAAATAGCATAAAACCAAAATAAAAAAGAAAACAGAATAGCATGCAAAAAAATGACGCTTCTAAGCATGAAAAGCATAAGAACATAAAAAACAATATAACTATAAAAGATGAATGAAATAAAAGAAGCATGAACAGATAAAATAATAATAAAATAAAATATAAAAGTGCATACGACTAACCCAAAAGACCCAAAACACTAACGTAGAAATAGACATTTTTTTGTATCCAACGCTTTATGCCTAGCTTATGTAATATTAACACCACTAACAGAAATAGTAATAAATTAACACTAAACTAACGGCAAGTCTTGAACAAGGAAGATTACAAAATTTTAACAACCGGCAAAAGTACCACGGAAGAGGTAGAATGCCAAAGCAAATTAGCAAATTCACGTACGGATATACTAGTCAGTTTAGTTTGAATGCTCTTAGAGATAAGACCTAGTAACAAATAATTAAAAGTGTTCAGTAGTAATTTATCGTTGTAAACAGTGACTTGTCGTGTTTGAAAGTAAATAAAGTGTATTTGGATTCTGGACATTACTCACTTATTTTACGAACTCAGTGGCGTAACGGTACATTTAAAGAAAAACTACTGAACTATTGGAATTCAGTTATCCTCTCAAACTCTATATGCAATTTTATATCTTACCTTTTTTCTGGACCGTGGGTTTTTGCTGCGTTCAACGTATCCTTCACTCATTATTCCAAGCATGCTGCGCCAATGCAGCCCTCTAAATTTCTTATACCTTTTTTATGTTCATTCACCCTACCTTTTCTAGCCTGAATATCCCAGCTACAAATATTTCTTAAATTCTCCCGAAAAATTGTACGCTCATGTTTTGGTAACTTCGTCATTACATACAACGTAAGGTATGAAACATCCTTACGCCTGCCTGTGACCCACATATTTATGTTCGTGTATTTGCTTTAAGCGTTGAGTGAAGGAATACATACAAAGATATGTCTTTGTATAAAAATATACCAATTGACTTCGTAAAAATATAACACATTAACGTTGCATTTGAATTAGAAAGTATACTAGATTACCAATAGAATAGTTCTTATTTAATTTCCATCATAGAAATTTTATTAAATTCAACCTATTTTCAATGCAGAAGTATATTGCAAAAATGGTTGCGTCAATAAATACATAAAACAGGCAATCTTCGGAAGTTCTCGAGAACATCTTCGATTTTGATGATTTTTTTTGAAAATTTTGTTTTTTTAAATTATTTAAAATGAGATACCTTTTGTAGCAGCGATAGAAGTATTTCTATTGTTTAAACAATTTCTTTTATTAATGCGAAAAAAATTTTTTTAAATAAAATATTCATTGAAAACTTGGATAAGTTAGATATTTGTTATTTTTTATATTGCTTTTGTAAATATTTTTAAATTATATGTCAATATTACAAAAATGAAATAAAATTAATTTGTGGAACAAAATTAGGAAATCTTTAGGAAAGGGCAAATTTAATTTTCGTTTATATTTTGCGTTTCGGAGACTTCTTTTTCGGACAACTTCTTCAAGTGGTGCGTGGTTCTTGCAGTCACTTCCACTACAAACGATGCAGGCAGGTGACCAATGAGGACCTCTTTTTCTGCAACCAAACGCTGAACCCCATCCTGTGTTGCAAGAGCAAAATATGATTTTCAAAACGTTGTTAGGTTGTAACGAAAATAAATTCCGTTCCGTTAAATAGTATATATTTTATGTCCTAATACCCTATTTCAAATATTTTAAAATAAGCCGCGAGATACCGCCAGTAATTTCAATTTGTAGGTATACTAATATCCCGCCCGAAGTACACGTGGTCACGCCGCTAGCTGGAATGGAATGGTAAAGCGAGCTTATAAATACGCTAGACGCCGGCATTTGCGTCCTCTTTCGTTTTCCTTTTTCTTTTCCTTTGATAACTTGAGGAGTTCGAGTATGGTTAGTGACTGGAAATTGTCAGGTACTATGATTTTTATGTATCTTTAATACATATATGTAGAACTGTTAACCCTGCTGTTCATGTAGCATAAATTTCTGTAAAGACGTTACGTGGATTTAAACGCCATTTTTTTTTTGGTTTTTCTACGACTACATGGTAGGCCCTGTGCCATATTTTCACTTTGTTATCGTAATACAGGCTTAAGTATAAGTATATATATATATATATATATATATATATATATATATATATATATATATATATATATATATATATATATATATATATATATATATATATATATATATATATATATATATATATATATATATATATATATATATATATATATATATATATATATATATATATATATATATATATATATATATATATATATATATATATATATATATATATATATATATATATATAATAATATATATTAATAATATACGTTTATTTGTAAACACAATTCTATAAATACATAAAACTTGAAATGGTGACAAATCATATTTAAATACATAATTATACATCATTAAATACATATACATCATTTAAACATATTTGAATTTAACACCTAAGATTTATTATATCACCATAATTACCTAGCATTTATACATACAAATAAACAGGAACCACAAAGCCGTAGCTGTCTGTGGGAATTCGATATAATATTTGCATCTATAGATGTACTTAAGTAATTAGTGTTTTGCAGCAAACACCATAAATTACTAACACTAATTCAAAATTTCAAATGCTCTATAAAATGTAAAATATAATAATAAAAAATATTTTAAAAAAAACATATTAATATACAGCATATAAAAAAATATTAAAATAATATTAACAAATATCAAAAAAACATTAGCCCTCCATACCTATTATTACTGTATTATTTACATAGTAACTAAATTGTGTATTACTGACCTATTTTTGCTGAAAATAAATTTTTTCACCTCTGTTCTAAATTTATTTATGAATCGTATATCTTGTATATTTGAGGGAAGCTGATTGTAAAATCTTGGGGCAAGATACATAAAGTTCCTTCGTCCTATCGATTTAGAAGAAAAGGGAGTTCTAAAGACATTCTTTTGCCGTGTGCTATAATTATGATTAATTTCTTCTAGAGCCTGTCTGTTTTTAAATTGAAAAATGGTTACAGTAAGAAAAAACAGTTGCCTTAAGTCTAATAATCCAGCCTCCTTATAGAGATCATTTGATGGTATGTATTTGGTTTTTCTAATAGTATTTTTAAAAACTTTTTTTGTACAATTTCTAGTTTTTGTAAATGTTCCTTTATAGAACTTCCCCATGCAATGATTCCGTAACGGAGTCTGGATTCTACCAAAGCGTAGTAAATGGTTCGTAAGGTGGGTATTTCAAGATTTTTTTCATATATTTAAACCTAAAAAGTATAGTTCTTAGTGTGCTACATATACTTGTGATGTGTGTATTCCACCTTAGATTTCGATCTAGTGATACCAAGATATTTTAATGTTTCTGCCTGTTCTATCGGTATGTATGGGTATATATTTATTGAGGAAAAGTGTGGAAGAGAATTTTTATAACAACCAAAAGGTAAGTACTTTGTTTTTAAATAATTGATTGACAATAATTTATGATCAAACCACTCCTTAATATTAGGTAAATCTTCATCAGCTAGTCTTTTCAGATCCAGCCAAGTTTCTGCCTCATATAAAATTGCAGTGTCATCTGCGAAGCTTACAATTGTTCCTTCAGAATTTTGTTTAAGTAAATCGTTTATATAGACAATGAAGAGTAGCGGCCCTAATACGGTGCCCTGGGGAACACCGTACTGTACCCCGTGTTCCTCACTGACCACTGAGTTTATTTTAACTACCTGCTGTCTATGGCTCATATTATATTGGATATGGGTCCTCTGAACCCACAGTCTTCTAAGGTTTCAAATAACTGAGAGTGGCATACTGTGTCGAAAGCCTTTTCTAGAATGAAATAGCATCTTCCGTGCATTTATTCTCTTGAAATCCAAACTGCCGTTCCGAAATTAACTTATATTTTTTCAAGTACTTATACATTCTCGATTTTATTATTTTTTCAAAAATTTTTGCTACGTTCGAAATGACAGAAATAGGGCGATAATTTGAGACATTCAATTTGTCGCCACCTTTAAAAAGTGGTTTGATCATAGCTATTTTAAAAGTCGAAGGGTACACTCCAGAATCAAAAATTTTGTTAAATAAATAAGTGAGGTGCTCGGAGATATCTGTAGATATAATTTTGAGTTTCCGCTTTTGTTAAATCTATACCCGGAGCCTTCTTATTTTTCAATTCATTTATAGTTGCTTCAATTTCTTTTTTATTGGTAGGAAGCACAAAGAAAGAAGATTGGGTTGACTGTCTAATATAAGACTTACTTGGTTTTTTGATTTTACTTGCTAAATTACTGCCAATGTTTGTTTACTGCCAATATATATATATATATATATATATATATATATATATATATATATATATATATATATATATATATATATATATATATATATATATATATATATATATATATATATTTGTGCAAAGTAATCTTGGGTTTGTAGCATTTCATTACATAGAGAAATAACCAAATAGACGAATAAGAGGAAAAATATACTTACCAGTGCTATATCTGGACATACATACCGAAATGAACCACTATACACACCGAAACGAACCACTTAGAAGTTGTACAAGTTCTTTCACCTTTATTGAGGATCTTCAGAGCAGTATACGATTTATTTCATTGATCATTTATACTTGAATTTAAAATATTAATACTTGCAACAGTATTAATATTTTAAATTCAAGTATATATATAACATAAACTCTCCGTCGTACGGCTTCATTAATACGGTGTTAAGACACATGTTAAGACAAGAATAATTTCCATTATTTATTGGGAAAAACCAATAAATAGCCCTTCTTTTTTATGCAAACCTAGTAGAAAAAAAATAGTGAATTTAAATCTGGATATCGGGGACGCCACAAAATGTAACCAAGACGGTCAAATCGGATGCATCTCTGTGGATAAGTTTGCTCTAAATTTCTTGCTCCTCACGTGTAATGAAGTGGAGCGCCGTCATTTTGTAACCACATTACTCTACGTGTGTCTAAAGGTACATTTTTCAAAATATTCGTTAGTTCTCATTATCTAAAAAATCGTGATAAATACCCCTATATAGATTTTCAGGTAATTCAAAGGACAGTTCAATATGGCGTTCCACAAATTTACTTTAAAGCGATATTGTGACTTCTTTTCGATTCTTGATGTGGGATTTCAGGAGTATGATTATGAAGATTGTGTTCATGAAGCTATATTTTTTGAATGTGCTTTCACCTGTCAATAAAATGTTATCTAGAAACTCTGCGTGTTCCCTATGTTTCTGCAGAATCATTTGGAAAAATTGGACACGTTTTGCATAGTTAATAGGAAGCAACGCATGCACACGTTGCATATGATATGGGTGGTACTAATACTGGAATGGTAGGGTGAAGCGAGGTAATAAATATACTAGACGCTGGTATTTGCCATTTACTGTCGTATTATTCTGTTTACATTGGATTTAGATATCCTCTTGTACGGCTTTAAATTGCTCGTGCCGAAGTAAACGAATCATTTTCAATCTAACATGAGAAGTCTTTTATTGTAATCAATAGTACCCATACGATTGTGAGACATACTGCCTTTTGAATATGCTCGTTGAACATTAATGAACACGCGATGATCAGGATGTCTCAAAGCACGCGGGTACATTTTGCGATACAGACGAGCTGCAACAGCACCATTTTTCCAGCATTCCTCATAAATATAACATATGATAATAGTACTATTGATCCTTAATGCGTAAGACAAACTTACGTCAGTTCACAAGCAAACATATGTTCGTTATTATTTCCAATAGAATAAGTCAAAATCACTAGCAAGTCCAAAATTCAATACGCAGTAAAATAGCAATATATTTCTATATTAAATATCAAACAGAAAATATTATAGGTACCATTTTATAAATTACACTAAAAGAGATTTAAAAAAAATAACTTGCTAGGCTTTTATTTTTGTTTACAGCATGAATAGTTTGTTAGCTAATCAAAAAAATTTGCACTTGTATCGGGTGAAAATGTTTTTTTTAAATGTATGGCACTATTCATTTTTCAATTTAAATTTATTATGATAATTATACGGTTTGTTTGTCTGAGTCGGCTTTAATTTATGGGTTTAAGGAGAATTAATTGTTTCATTACTTCAGTAGTAAGTACTTCCATGCTGTGTAATTCGCTGAAAATATGACTAATATAACTATTAGTGTGTGTTACATGAGTGATACCTGACGCATTAGTCATTGGTCATAATATGTAGGTATATAGTAGGAATATGTTTTGTTGACCCATTTTTAGTAGATTTCTTGTCTAGATTATCAAACGTGAAAATTGCTAAAGTTAGTGAGCCGGTATAATGATATAACTCACGAAATATGTAAAATGTGTTTGCTGCCTTGCGATATTTTTATATGCATATTCTCTTTATATAGACCGTAATTAATGCACGCCCTTTCAATGAATATTTTCAAATTATTAATTTAGTACGTAATATATTTTTTGAAATTTTTATAGTATTGACAACTATTAACTTTTAGGCTATTGATTATGTCATATAGAAAGGAACTAATGGGTCATGTAAGAAGAAAAACTGCGGAATGCTATCAAATTAGAGATAAGGGTGAAAAAGCACCCTCTTCAATTTTTTCAATATATATCCCAAACGAAGCCAAATTTCGTTATACTTTATATGACACTTTTTGTAGTGAATTCCCATCCCAAAAAAATTTAAAACATTTGTTCTATGTCGAAAATGTTGAAACCAAAAGAAAAAAATCAAAATTGTTATTTTTTTTGCTTTTTTGCTTATGATTTTTTTGGGTCAGAGATAGGTATAGGCATTGCTTTATAGAAAAAAAGTAGACAAAATTTCCTTTAAAATGCTGGGCTTTGGGTTAAAAATTGACCGAATTTTCCAATTGTTATTTTCCATGAAGCAGCATGGTTTTTATTTTTGTGTACTCGTAGAGCTATCATGATAAAAATTTTATTAATACAGTTAAACCTCTGTTCCTCAAAATAAACATATAGTGTGCTATATTGCCGAACTCATAAAGAGTTCGTCTAAATAAAAATATCGATTACGTCAGATCCAGAACAGCTAGAGCGCCATCTTACTGTATATTACCTCAAAATAAGCGGAACTAAAAATAAAAATCGACATGTCCGAGGATTTTAGATAGAAACGCCAGTCTTAAGAAATGTATCCGTTACATTTCTAACGCACTGTATATAATATTCTTAAACATATAACTGTCGCGTCCAGCAGAAAGCTACCCGCTTACCCCAGTCACAACGGTTTGAACTTGGCTAAATAACACTCAAAACGTTTCAATAGATTAATTTAATTTTCTTGTCTGTCACACTTAACTTTTGACATTAACATCTTTGATCATGATTTCAAATATAATTAGATAACAAGAACAAGTCTCCAACATACTCCCACCTGAGGGATTTAAACTAAATAGTAACAATTCCTCATAATGACACTACTAAATCTAACATAAATTAAGTGCTACAAAACCTCAATGGTAGTTTCACTACACGTCCACTACGAGTAATTTGACATACGGATGCTCTGCTTTCAATGCCAGAGTTACTAGCATTGGGCACTCCCGCACTATAACTAGCGTATTCTTCCTATCTTTTCCAATATCCTCTTCATCACACGCAAAATGTTGCTGAGCCCATCGATCCTGAGGCTGACGCAACCAATTGGGCCCCTTCCACCATTTGGACTCAAATAGATGCTTAGCAGAACACCCACGTGATGGGAGGTCAGTCGGATTCCAGGTACATGTCTCCATGACTCACTTGTAGTCAAGGAACGTATATCTGATACCCGATTTCCTACAAAGGGAGACCAATCATCTTTCCGACATATCCACGAGATGACAGTTGAGGCGTCACTCCATATAACAGTTTCCATTTTATGATTTAAACCATATTGAACAGATTTACATAGTGTTGTTCCAACGGTGGCGGACATTAATTCAAGCCGAGGTATCGTCATCTTTTTCAAAGGGGCTACCCTCGCCTTGGCAGCTAATAAATGGATGGACACTTCGTTATGTTGTACTTTTCTCAAGAACACAACCGCTGCATAGGCTTTACCACTGGCATCAAATACGGGCCTAATCTTTGTAGTCGCACTATTTTCTTTGATTACTGGTCTGTGAGGTAAATAATGACCTTCATGATCGATTTCTTCTTCACTTACTTCTTCGATAATTGCATTATCCTGCCCACTGTTTAAAAATGAGATCATATGTTTCCAAGAGATCATCTTTTTTCAGTTTGCTTATGGCAACACCTAGTCTCTTCTTAGCCAAATTGTAGTTACTAGACAATGGAGGATGATCTGCTAACCATGGAAGTCTAACCTCGTATCTACCATCTTCATTTATTTTTACTGTCTCCAAAAAGTGATATCTAGTACCCAAGGCCATTTCATCCCGGGATTTATTTTCAGAAGGCTCAGTTATCCCCAGAACATCTGATCTCCATAGATCAGTAATGCATGCATCATTCACCAGAAGGGAAGATATTGCCATAGTAGCACTAGTTAAGTAATTGTGAGTTTGGGAAACTATATTACCAGAAATCCATCCTAGCCTAGTTTCTACTGCAACCAATCCAGACTGTAAAAGGTATCTCCTCACGGTGTATAGCTTTGCACAAACATCAGCACCGATCAAGAGTTCAATAGGGCTATCTCCACGGGTGTCCTGCAGTTGTATACCCAGAGTGTTTAATTCCTTCATCCAAGGACCAGGAAACACGGAGGGGATGTTCTTGCATATCGTAGTTTGATCTAGAACTTCCATCATATTTGATAAATCAGAATAACATACCTGGATATCAAAACAATCATGTTCTCGTTCCTGTTCACTACCTCCAAACAGACAATGTGTGATTCTTTCCGTATGTTTAGAATCGAGTCTTAATTGCTTAGCGGTAGAAGTTAGAATATAGGACCTTCCCGAGTCAGTGTCTATCAATGCTCGTACTTCTCGAAAACCATACTGGCTAACTATTTTCACACGTAAAGTCTCCAGAAACACGTACGCATTAGTGTTGTTCGCAAGTGATTGATCGGAAGTAACATTTTCACTTTTGACAGAATCTATAGCTTTAGTATGGTCAGCTACTTCTTTATTAATAGGTAATTCAAGACATATCAAGGTCATATGTGACTTACCACATACGATACACTTCAACCGTGCTCTGCATTCCTTAGACTGATGTCCTATCTTCAGACATCGAAAACAAGCTCTCTTCTTTGTTAACATATCCTTTTTACGGTCAAGTGGAGGTTCTTGCGCTTTAAAGCAAGTCTCATTGCTATGGACACCTTCACAAAATAAACATTTAGCAATATTGCAATTAACTAACCCAGCTGCTGTGGGTAGTGACTCTATCGATATTTGTCTCATTCTTCTATTCTGTGACACTGTAGAAATAGAAGTCAAACCAAATCCTTCGGCAGCTAGAGAAATTCTCTGCTCATTTTCGGCCTCAACGCGTAGAAAACTTAAAAGATTCTGCAACCTAATCTCTAATGGAGCGTCGCCACATAGTGCTACGGGTTGATTGTTACCACTACTCTCTCTATTACTTGTACCCGGACCACTGGAAGTGAAAGTCGATCTTTGCCATATTCGTAAAAGTTCTTGTGGCAAACAAGATTCGATTAATGGAAACAAAAGCGCTGCGTACTTGTCTGATGTAATCCCTAACGTGTCGAGCGACCTTAACTGAGTCTCAATCAGATCGTACAATTTCGACAAATCCTGCTGCTTTTCTTTTGATACGACGTTATTTAAAACCAATTTTAGTAATCCGCGCACGTATACCTCAATCTGTAGGTCCTCAGGCCCGAATCTCGCGGTCAAGCCGGCAATAATCTTTTCATAATTATCATCAAGCACAGGAAAACTATCTACAATTTGACGTGCACGACTTCCAGCAACCGTAGCCTGTACCAAATAGTCTATCTTATCGCAATTATCCAACTGAGTATCAGCATGAATTTTCCTGAACTGAGACCAGAACGGTAACCGGTCTCCAATATTACCATCATACTGCTTAAATTGAATAGCGGGCAACTTAAATTTCCTCTTACCTCGTACGTGATCAACATATACCACTTGGCTATTAGAAATTCGTACTGATCCTAGCACAGATCCAGCATCCTCTACAGCTTCCAACAGCTTGTCAACTTTTAATTTAAGTGTGGTGAACCTCTTCGTATAATTCCCCCCTGCTCAAGGTATAACAATAGTTGTTCCTCAGTCGCTTGTGCCTCCAACAACAAATTATATACTTCCGAGTTTATCGTGCTGAGTTCGTTAAACTTAGGCTTTACGCATTCCCAGGCAACCTCTATGCCCTCCCGCACGATAAGACTATTTATTAACATAGTGTCTAATTCGTTGAATGCTTTAGTGACAAAAGACGAAGCACTTTTCTATGTTTTTTCTTGGCTTCCATTGAATCAGTCATAATACTTCCAACCAACTTCCTGATTCTATCAGAGTACTATCTAAGATAATCTAAAACGTTTTACTGACACAAGTCAGTAAAACGTTTTAGATTATCTTAGGCTGCAGGCGGTGATAATTTAGATTATCACCGCCTGCAATGTCCTGTCACAGTCGCCATTAAATATGTCGCGTCCAGCAGATAGTTACCCGCTTACCCCAGCCACAACGGTTCGAACTTGGCTAAATTACACTCAAAACGTTTCAATAGATTAATTTAATTTTCTTGTCTGTCACACTTCACTTTTGACATTAACATCTTTGATCATGATTTAAAATATAATTAGATAACAAGAACAAGTCTCCGACAATAACGTATTTCCTTGTAAACTTAAAATTTAAGCAATATTTACCAGAAATCGATCATCTGATGTTCCCAGGTGTTCTTTGAATGGAAGAGTATCATTTATTTAATATTGACAAAATGATTTTGAAATAAAATAGCAACGTTAACCCATTTTAAAAAATATGAAAATAAAATTATTCCTTGGAAAACTGCGACAAAAGTTTTATTCTCACATTGGTATTTATTTCTTATAACAATTCCATATAATTTGAACTGAAACGTTGTATAATTTTTATTTGACGGAGGAAATAGGATTTAATAAATAAATAGGACAACGCCATATTACATTTTAACTCATTTTTAGTTCATTGGTTTGACTGCTAGGAGGAATAAGGCAAGTGCAGCGAAGGATAAGATGATAATAACTATATATGTATAATATCCTACAACTAAAATAATATATAGGGCAAAATGAATTTACACACAATTTCCAAAAAATAAGTATAATTTGCTCTATAAATTTGTTCCTGGGGGAAAGCGATTTTCGAGATACAGGGTGATACAAAAATCAAAAAGAACAAAATTAAATTAAATTTTCAAACCATATTTGCCCAAGATATGGCTAATCAAAATCTAGAATATGGAAGTTAGTGGATATGAAAAACATCGTGATAATCAAGGTGCTAATCTGGAACATGTAACTGTCAGGGTGGTAGAACTCAAACACAAAAACTGATAATTAAACATATACTTTTAATTTTACATAGCTAAAACACATATATCCAGCACAATGGCAAAGAACAGAGTGTATCGTATAATTTTCAAAGCCTTACACTGGCATTTTTATATAAATAAGCAATCCATAATGGGAGGCGAAACGCCGACCACTAGACATAATAATTAATGAGACTTTTTAAAATAGGACACATACAAATCATGAAAGTATTTAAACAATCTTGAATTGAACCTCACAGTCATCCATCCTGACTATCCTGTTGTCCTCAACAGGGTCATGCTACTAGCTTAGTCCCGTGGTCCATAATTGGGGTCCGCCAGGAGTTGATCACTAGACCTAGCTTAGTCCCGTGATCCATCATTGGGGTCCGCCAGGAGTTGATCACTGGACCTAAAGAACAAACGTAACATTACTTAAGGCATATTATACCCTTGTCTAAAGTTTGTCTCAAAAAAAATAGTAAAACAGTAAAAATGATCAAACGAACATCCATCTGCATTGTGCATGCACAATTTTATTGCACGCAACTGAATCACCACAATTTTATTGATGATGAACACTTTAATTTCAGATTATCCAAAACAACTTCCATTTTCATGGTAATTTATTCTTATTTTCATGGAGTTTACCCTTTCAATACTTGCAAGGCGTCCCTCACAACTATTATTTTGCTCTCACCTTGCCATGGTCTTTTGGGTACCCCAAATATTTCGATAAAATTTTGTGTTTTGAGACCATATTTAACTTTGGTAGACTTAACCGCTTCGGTAAAGACAAATTTTGTGAACCCATCTACCAAAACTAAGAGATATGAATTTTTCTTTTGTGACTTAATAAATGGACCCAAGTGATCCATATGAATGGTTTCGAAAGGGATTTTACCCTTTGGAATTGGGTTCATGAATCCTTGCTTAGCGCTCCTAGCCTGTTTCATATACATACAGGTCAAGCAAGCTGACACATAGTTTTTAACAAATTTGCTCATTTTGGCGAACCAATAATTTTTGTTTGAATCTGTCCAATGTTTTTTTTACAGCCCAAATGCCCACAATCATCGTGATTTAATTTGCAAATTTGCCACGCTATGGGTAATACCCATTTAATACCATCATCTATCTTACAATGCAAACTTCCCGTTGTACCATAAAGTTATCAAAATATTTTTTTTGTCTGGGGTATATTCGGTATTTAATATGGTAATAATTTTTGTGATTTCGTCGTGTTGACTCTGTACTGCCTTTACTCATTCTATCTCCATTAAGTTTATGACCTGCGCAATGACCATGGGGTTTCTACTTAAGTAATCTACATGGGCCATTTTGACCCTGGGTCGGTAGTGTACCTCAAAAGTGTAATTTTGGATCTTGAGCCACCACCTGGCAATACGCGATATTAAATCACGCTGTCAGGTGGATGACACAATTTTGAACATCATGCGTTGAGAAACTGAAGGAGCATTACATAACCCAAAACACATTCTTAATAATTCATTTTACCTTCCGGATTTATGAGAGTAGCCTTCTTAATGGCTTCTGTTGCCATAGGTTTTTTTTTAATAACCTAAATATAAATCTAATGAGGTGAACACAGCAAAATTTCTTAACATCAATTTGTTGACGGTATTTAATTTTCGGAAATTCACACACATACGCAAAGCGCCATTGGGCTTTGGTACGAGTATTACCGGGCTTGCATATGGAGACACTCAAATCAAATCAAATCAAAACAATTTATTTAGACATTGGTGCTACGTATAACATCCGGACTGCTCATGACGGTCTGTCAAACATCCACGTGCCCAAAGGCACCGTGGCAGTTGAGGGACAGCCGATAGTGAGTGCCGGAGTATTTAAGAATATAACTCAATGAGACAAATTTTCCTAACCTACGTTTTACAATTTGTTTATTGTTTTTGTGCCTCAGGTGGCTTACAAGATGTTAAATAAATAAATGGAAAAAAAGGGGAAAAGGGAACAACAAGAACAAGAGAGAGGAACAAATTTACAAAAATGAATTTAAAGGATCTAGGGGAAATGTTGAATTTCTCTCAGGTGTTGTATAATGAAAAACATTTAATGATCGATAGGGGAAAAATCCTGGGTGGTAAAAAACCCCTTTTAGCGTGAGTAATTCGAATATTACTTATTTTCGGGTTGTTAAAAAGTTTTTATTAAACGGGATTTTTAATTTTGTTGTCTAAATATTGGTAGCGTTTGGTAAGGTAATTTATGTTTTAATCTAAATGGTGTATTATGCTCTCTAATTCGCGTAATGTTGTTTGTTAACGGATTATTTAGAAGTTTAAATTCATAAAAATTTTGTGAAATATTTCTGACATAATCCGTTAGTGGTTGTATGTCGGGACAAAGTTGGTGTAGTTCTCTGATGGAGATATATCTATTTGTGTTTGTAATGAGGCGAAGGAATTTATTTTCCAGTACTTTCAATTTCTTAAAGCATATGTTAGGGCCGGTCTTTCTCAGCATATGTTAGGGCCGGTCTTATTAGTGTAGTGTAAATGAGTTTTTTGTTTTGTCTGTCTAGGCCACTATTCCTTGCCATTAGGGGGTATAGCGGCCTAGACAAAGCATATATTTTTTGTATTGTTGCCTTGACGTGTTTTGTAAATGTGAGTCTTTTATCCAAGTGTACCCCTAAGTATTTAACTGTGTCTTTCGTTTGAATTTGATGTCCCTTTATCGAAATTGGTGTAATAATTCTGTTATTTTTGAAATTTTGTGTAAATACTATTGCTTCAGACTTCCCTTCGTTGACCTTTATTTTCCATCGGTCATAGTACACAACGGCACGAGCCATATGTGCCTTTAACAGTTGATTATCAGCTTGTGCGCTGTGGCTGTGGCTGTATATTGCTGTGTCGTCTGCGTACATGGCCAACTTCGTATTTGGGAATTCAGGGAAAAAGTTTTGGTGCAAGAACCGACCCTTGTGGGACTCCCGCACGAATGTCCTTTGAATTTGAAAGTTTGTTATTCACTCGTACTTGCAGGGACCTGCACGTTAAATATGAGTGTAATAGTGTGATCATATAGTTCGGAAAATTTAGTCTACCTAGTTTGTGTATTAGCCCCAGGATCCATACTGTGTCGAATGCCTTCTCGATGTCTAAGAGTACCATTGTAGTGCTCTTTCGGAGATTATATTGCCATTTTATGTCGCTCACGATCCTTACAACTTGTTGTGTGGTGTTGTGTCCCTTCTTAAAGCCGAATTGATGATGGTTTTGAAATCCCATATCCTCCTGTATTCGATTTATTCGCTCGAGTATTATTTTTTCGACAAGCTTGGAGATCGAGGATAGGAGTGATATGGGTCTGTAGCTCCCAGCACTTTTTGCATTTTTGTTGGCTTTCAAGATAGGGATTACAATCGCTCTTTTCCATTGTTGCGGCCAATGTTGAAGCTTGAGGATCGCATTGGCTACATAAACTAGTTGTACAATCCCTTTTCTTGGCAAATTTTTTAGTAGTTTATTTTCGACACAGTCTGTACCAGGAGCTTTGTCATTTCCTAATGTCTTAATAAGTTTTTGTAATTCCGTGGGGTTGGTCATTACCTGCAGATATTGTTGTCCTATTAAATTTTGATTTGGATCATGACCTAGTATTTCATTGGCCTCATTTTCGCATGTGGAGACACTGATTCTCGTATGATATTGTCATACGTCTCAATTTCCATTTTTCCGATAAGCGGTATGGGTTACCTAGTATGGGCGTCTCCGTAGTGAGGCTAATATTCATTTCGACATGCGTGACTCTCCCCATTTCGCCTAAATTTAAGGCAACGCAATCACGGTATTTTGAAGAATTTCAAGACACTACTTTTATTAGTGCACTACTAAATAAACTACTTTTAGTAGCTTGTTTTGAGAAATAATTTGTGCATCTGATAAATCATGAGTATATGTTATGGAGCACATTTTAAGTGGTGTTGACGCATTAAAGGATATTATCTCATTGCCGTACTTTACGAACGAAACATGTGGTTTGTTTATGAAAGAGCTACCTATTATAACATCCCCAGGACGAAGGTTATCGGGGGCCACTAAAACTGTTTCCGCAGCTTGCACTGAATAGATCTGTATTTGGCAATGTACCGAATCTGTAACCTGTATAATTTCTCCCGTAAATGATTTCAAATAATGTATATTATTACTACTATATTTTAGTCTGAATTTGTCAACAATACTCTTTTTCGTGAATGTACATTCACTCCCTGTATCAATTAGAGCTAAAACCTTGTTTTTGTTTATATAAACTTCTTTATAGTAAAGCTTAGCAATATGCTTTAACAAATTTACTTCTTTATGTTGCCAATTATAACAGTTCTGAGTAATATGATTATCATTCTCTTTTACATATGGTACATGGAGGCGTATTAGATTTCGGCTCGATGTTCTTTTTGTATGGCTCCGGATGTTTTAACGGGTAGTTTATAATTTTATGACCGGTTTGATTGCAACCATAACATGTCATTTTAGACTTGGTATTGATTGCAACCGTAACATGTCATTTTAGACTTGGTAGGCCTATCCGTCATCAGCTGATGTTTATTCTTTGACGTGAAAGCCTGAAAGCGTTTTCCACTTTCATGACCACACGTACGTAGAAATGTTAAGATATCATCCAGACAATCGTAATTATTGGTGAATGCAACGTGTCTAATGTTATCGTCTGTGAGTCCGGTCACATAATGTTAACCATATCTTTTTCCGGAATATTCCACGCAAGACGCTAAAATTTAAAAAATTTATTATTTTATAATACTCGTCATAATTATGCACACATCCGGAATTATAATTGGCGGCTTCTGAAAATAGTTTTCCCGTCGCGTTCGGATCAATGTCAAAGGTACTCCTTAACAATGTTTTTAGTTCATTCCAATTACAATAAGTCACGTCCGTATTTATTACCCAATCGCGCACACGACCAGTCAAATTTTCAACTGCAAACTTCGTTGTTGTAACATCATCCCAGCGCATAAAATAGGACCTTTGGTCAATAAGTCTTACCCACTTGCTTACCGATAGGAGCTTGACATAGGGATCGAATTCTGGAACTTCCTTCCAGGTGTATTTAGGGAGACTCACCTCAGGTCTATTTTTATTATACCTCTTCAGAGACAACTTGACGCAGAAACTCCAATTGCTGCTACATAGTCAGTGGGGGTGTCCTACTCCGATCACCCTCCAAAGTTGTCGCCAGGTCACTCACGTCTACGGACGTCAGGTAAACTAGTGTTATAATTTTTTAGGGATAATTTCATAGGACGTAATAAAAGAGAGATCGTAGGCAATGTTATAGGTTTACCACTTGCTGTAAACCTTTGAAGTTATGGTTATTGCAGCGGCTTCAGTTAAAACGGATAACAATAAATAGTGAATGCTTATTGGGTCTTTCTAAATGTTCGTTAGGCATTCTTTATCCTGATTTGTAGAAATTTGAACTAGGCTAATATAAAATGTATTGTAACCGAAGGTAGGGACACTTTTTGTTTGACCAGCTCACGGGTCGTTGATTGTAGCGAATGTATCCTCTTGTATCTGTGTATCTGTTAAAGTATTTTTAATATAAGTATCATCCTGACAAGTGCATTTTATTTATTAGCGAGTGTTATAACAATTCAGAAGTGGGATGAAGTAATTTGCACCAAATATATCGTGCATAAGGGTCGGGTGTATAAAATTAGTAAAACTGGAACTTGGCGATTGTACGTGCCTGTAGATTTGCGATATGATATTGTCAGTAATGCGCATAAAGCATTAGCACATTTAGGAATCGACAAAACGCTGGCAAAAATAAAAAAACAATACTATTTTCCAAAAATGAGAGAATTTGTCACTCAATATATAAATAGGTGTATAAATTGCATGTATTACAAAGTTCCTAGAGGGAAACAAGCGGGATTTTTGCATCCGTTAGACAAGGGAAACACACCTTTTCAGGTTATTTATATTGATCACTTAGGTCCATTCATTACTACGAAAAACGGAAACAAATACGTAGCGGCTATTATTGATGGGTATAGTAAATATTCTGTCATAGGCGCGGTGCCAGACGTTACCACAGAAGCAACGATAAAATTTATCAAAGAATTTATCATGCATTACGGCCGACCGGATAAAATTATTAGTGATCGTGGAACGGCATTCACTGGCAAGAAATTTGAGGATTTTTGCAGGAATTATGATATTGTTCATGTTAAGGTATCAACTTCTGTACCAAGAGCGAATGGTCAGGTAGAGAAATTAAACAACGTAATTTTAACTTGTGTAGCTACTAGTACGAATAAACTTGAAGGTAGTGATTGGGATTCAAAAATTTACGAAGTACAATGGGCTATTAACAACGCTGTACACAGCGTGACTAGAAAGACGCCGTTTAGTTTAATCCATACGTATGAACGCGATGGTTTCGTAAATGATCCTTTAGCTACAGAAATTAGGCGCGTTAATGATGAACTGGGGCAGGAAGAACCAGATGTAGATGTCCAAAGGTTATTACAGAAAAATGAGGAGAATATGCCCAGACAATTTGATAAGGGTAGGCGTGAGCCTCGGGAATATAAGCCAGGAGAATTAGTATT
Organism: Tetropium fuscum; assembly: GCA_964058915.1. NCBI lineage: Eukaryota > Metazoa > Arthropoda > Insecta > Coleoptera > Cerambycidae > Tetropium > Tetropium fuscum. The sequence continues at coordinate 161,227 of CAXKVY010000466.1, read as the reverse complement.
AGTTAGGGTGGAGGTGTCGTCAACTGGCCAAAGTCGTAAGTTATATCCTAAATATAAAGGTCCTTACGAAGTTGTTAAGGCTGTAGGTAACGACAGATATTTGATACAGGATATTCAAGGTGAAAATCAAAATAGAAAATTGTAAAAAGGTATAATATCTATAGATAGACTAAAATTAGTCAGAGCTAAGGAGTAGTGTGTAGTTATTTGTTATTTGGGTATGTATCGTAGGTTAAGAATTGTAAACAAAATAGTAATATGAGATTTGTTAATATAAGTAGAAATTGTTTACGAAATGTTTTGTATTGGTCATATGGTCAACATAAGTCAAATCTTAGCATACTCGGGGCGAGAATAGGTCAGGGAAGGCCGAACTGTTATAATTTTTTAGGGATAATTTCATAGGACGTAATAAAAGAGAGACCGTAGGCAATGTTATAGTTTTACCACTTGCTGTAAAACTTTGAAGTCCGTTAGTAATGAATGTAATTTGTTTATGGTTATTGCAGCGGCTTCAGTTAAAACGGATAACAATAAATAGTGAAAGCTTATTGGGTCTTTCTAAATGTTCGTTAGGCATTCTTTATCCTGATTTGTAGAAATTTGAACTAGGCTAATATAAAATGTATTGTAACCGAAGGTAGGGACACTTTTTGTTTGACCAGCTCACGGGTCGTTGATTGTAGCGAATGTATCCTCTTGTATCTGTGTATCTGTTAAAGTATTTTTAATATAAGTATCACCCTGACAAGTGCATTTTATTTATTAGTGAGTGTTATAACAATACTAAATATTTTTCAGATTTTACAGAGAAAATATTGTTATAAAAAATATTATAGTAACTCTTGCAACTTATGGAACTAAGTGCCTCTGAAGATTGTTTTAAGCTTGCTGCACCGTTCATTTTATCCGAAATAAACTTTTTAATTCATTTCCTAATGTGACTCACCCCTAGTTGAATATAAACTTGAAATTTATATGGCTCTGGGACACCAGTAATGGCAATTTTAAAAAGGAGTATAACAGGAAACATTATTAACTAGCGCAGGATATTGGGCAAAGGGAATAAGATCAATAATAAATTATAGCCGTAAATAGGGGAAAAGAATTTAGTGATTAAAATATAAGACGGTGGTTCATGCTAAAGAATTAAAATTGGTTGCACGTGTCCCGGTCGATCATTAATTAAGAGATGGAGTTCTAGATAATTTGCAAATTTAAAGTGGATGTCGTCTTTACAATTCCTTTAATGAAACAATTTTAAAAAACGCAACCGAATACGCTGGAAACGCATATTAATTGGATTATCAAAGAATTCCGTGAATTAATCTCTACTAAAAAGGGACAATTAATTTAGTAGATTTTTATGTATCTCTCATAACAAAGAACACGATACAGATATTGATTCATTGTATAGAGGATATAAACTGTATTTATATTACCATCAATTATCGGGCACGTAATCAGAAATAATAAATTCAAAGCTGATCACAAATCACTTTTTAATTATTTTCCCAGTTAAAGCTTTCTTCCCAGTTAAATATTTAACCCTTTCTTAACTGTCTTGGTATATTTAGATAACTAAATTATATTCTAAACATTACAATTTTGTATTTGTATTACGTATTTTACCACCAACGTTGCCCTTGGCATCGTCGCAACAACGTTGGCATAGTCGACGTCACCTTTCCGACCTGTTCTAGGCTAACGATGAGAATGGGTACTAATAAATTAATAAAGAAATAGGTCGACATCAGCATCAGCAGTTCGAATTTAGGGCTAACCAATTATAAGTGGATTTAACTTACCTGACTGACGCGACGCCGACGCCACGTCTGTACTCCGATTTATTTAATACCAACACTGTTATCGGATGGGGTAGGTACAGCCGACGTCGCCGTTTCTATCTTGTTTTGGTTTATTATTAACCATGTGTTTCAATACCTTCATAATTTTGACACTTGACCATGTACGTAATATGGTGTTGTTAAAGAAGTGATTAACAGTCTGAGCAAAGTATTACAAAATCTAATGAAAACAATTCAAGTAAGCGGAGACCATTTTACCATATTACTACGTATTACTGGAATGTTAAATTTTACATGAAACAACACCATGAACATGAAGTATTATGAAATGCTTGGAATATCATCATCAACTGATCACAGAAACATCACAGAAATTTTCTTCATCGATGGGACAGTACTGCAAAGATTACACATTTTACATCGCTTGATATCTAATCCATTGAAGAACATTTTAATAATATTTTTGATAATAATAATTATACTGATATTTCAGACTGTTCCTTCCTACATTCTTTTTTAGTTTTGGGCCAGTACATAGTTGCGTCTTCTTCTTATAAGGGGACTTTTCGGAGGGTGAAATAATTAACAAAATCATATTTTCTAATAGGTATAATATATTATGACAGAAACAAAATTTTAACCATATTTATTACCTACTATGTTTTTCATCATCTTTTTCATATAAGTATTTAATACTTATATGAAATTTTATTCTGAATTTTTATTTTGAATTTAGAAAACATCTATCATCAATAGAAAACAACAACTCGTTATTCTATTACAATTGAGACATTATTATTATATATTATTCATGATATAATATATTATATATAAATAATATATTATATATAATATATTATATATTATTTATGATATACGTTTATTATGCCAGATATGATATATGTATGTTAGATTTGGAACTGACAAGACTTCTTTTTAAAAACAATTTATTCACTTTAGTAACACTTGTTACTTGGTTACACTTAGATACGATTATTACAAAATACAGTGTTGAGTTCTTAACTCGTTGAATGCAAAATAGAAACTTCCATTGGAAGGGATTTGGGTTGTATTTATAAGGTCTTAAATGCTGACAAGACATGCAGGTGTCCTCATGGTCATATTATAACTTCTTTGTTCATTTTGCTTATTCTGATAATTGAAATGCACGTTCGTTCTGTGCAATGGATACAATAGACAATAGACAATAACATATTGTATAACATTATTATTATATAACATTATTGTCTCATATTAATATCAATCTCATAATAATCTTATTATTGTCTGAGAATGTGAGATAAGTGACTTAGCGAACTAAAGTACAGTTATAATATAATAGAGTCTATATAATGCTAATATAACATGTATATTTTATTGAAAATGTTTTCGTTAGCACAAAAGATATTTGTGGAATATTTTTTAAGTAATAAACACACACCTCTTGCTTATAAAGTGATATACCAAATGACCAATGGGAAAATGGTATGCAAAAAAATTGTCTTATGTTCAACCAACTAGTAAACACTATGTAGTTTATGATTATGAGAAAAAAATATTTACAAATATACCGTGCAACCTTTTATATAATAAATTCTGTTAGCATTTCGATCCAATATTTCATTGATTTCTCTGCCGACGGAAGGTATTTTCTTATTATATATATATATGTGTAATATTTATAAATCAAATTCCTTTTATTGTACTTTATTTCCATGATTTTCGTATGTGTATCGCAGGCTATTACCAGTAAGTGGCTACTAGGATCAGCCAGACAGTCACTAGCTTCCTTCCGCTTCCTCTAACTTCCTGGCATTTATCTCTTTTTCTTTGTCTCTCCGTGCCACTCGATCTTGTCCGCTCCCTTTCATAATGACTAGAAATGCGCCGTAGAACAAATAATGAAAGCAGAACGATCAAGTGATATAGAGTACATCTAGGCATTAGCAGGACTATAAAAGAAACCTATAATATATTTTATTTTGCTGATGGGAATTTCTAAGGAAACTTTTTATATAGATAATAAACAGCTATATGGTTTCACTTTTTGTATTTATTGCTTCAAGGCCGTGGGTTGTTTTTTAAGTGAAAAATATGCGGAGTTTTCGGGTGGTTAATCCTGGAGTCAATTATTTTGATAGCGTAATTCCGACTATAATAACAATTTATTTTTTAATATTTTTTTATATAGTACAGTGAAGAAAATAAACGATGACTGTTGTAGATAGCTGAGCAACGCTTGTCTTTTCTGTTCTTTTGTAATTGAGATGGGTCATGTGCTACTTGAATCTAATTTGAATAGATTGCTTCGTTTGTCCAACATAATTTTTATGACAGTCGTTACAGCTAATTTTATAAATTCCTGTTCTTTTGTTAATGCTGATTAATCCTTAAGATTACCTAAAATTTAATTTAAGTTATTTCGGAATTTATTTAATTTCATAATATTTAATCATTTATTTTATTTTTTTTTAAATTCTGCTAAAACCATTAGTGACGGGGTTCATATGGAATTGATATAAATTTAGGATTTTTCTATTAATTTAAAATGCCGAATATTTACGGAGCGTTGGCTTTCTTCAATTTACGTTATGCTCAGGAGGGTAACCGTCCTCTCCGCAGCTACGAATTACACGGACACGCCACTGATAGTTACGCAACTACGTCAGATGGTTCCCAATAATTATACTAGGTAGTAAAATTACCCTCAGAATCTTCTGTAATTTTGATTAAGGAAAAGATAACAGTACCCAATAACTATTGATACTCAAAAATTCTATTTCCAAAAGTTGTCTTTCAAAAGTTGCATTTCAGGAGTTGCATATCTTAATAAAAAAAAATATCTATCTACCCTCGAGGAGATTAACATGTGCACGTACAATTCACACAAAACAATTCTAAAATATAAGGACCCCGCGCGGTCTTACTTAAATGGAAGTATGATTATATAAAGTTACTATCAAAATATTGGAAGCATTCAGGTAATTTAGTTGGTGTACAGCTAACACCAACACAAAATAAATTACATTAAAAAAGGCGTGGCTCAATATTTTTAAACTAGGCTTATCTGCGATTTAAAGTGAGCAAGGTAGGTATCTACAGCATCCAACTCTATGTGCAAGGGTTTTACAGCAGCGGAGGGCAACTCTAAGGCTCTAAGAAGATACTATAGATTAGATGTTTTCTTCTATAATCACAAGCCTTGGAAAGTCAGAAAAGATTTTATTTAAAACGGGAAGCACTTAGAACTCGAAAATTAAATGCAACTAAAAGAACGCTGATTATAAAAGAAAATGGCGCAACTCGATCTCCGGGAAACAGAAGCCTGAAATCATTTGTTTTTTGTCTAGCACGAGTTATAATTCACAGATATATCAATCTCGCCTCTTGCTCGAGCCACGAGTCACAGAATAATTATACTAGGTAGTAAAATTACCCTCAGAATCTTCTGTAATTTTGATTAAGGAAAATACCACAGTACCCAATAACTATTAATATTCAAAAATTGTATTTCCAAAAGTTATCTTTCAAAAGTTGCATATCTTAATAAAAAAAAATCTATCTACCCTCGTGGAGATTAACACGTGCACGTACAATTCACACAAAACAATTCCAAAATATAAGCACTCTGCGGTCTTACTTAAATGGAAGTATGACTATATAAAGTTACTATCAAAATATTGGAAGCATTCAGGTAATTTAGTTGGAGTACAGCTAACACCAACACAAAATAAATTACATTAAAAAAGGCGTGGCTCTTAATATTCTTAAACTAGGCTTATCTGCGATTTAAAGTGAGCAAGGTGGGTATCTCCAGCATCCAACTCAATGTGCAAGGGTTTTACAGCAGCGGAGGGCAACTCTAAGGCTCTAAGAAGATACTATAGATTAGATGTTTTCTTCTATAATCACAAGCCTTGGAAAGTCAGAAAAGATTTTATTTAAAACGGGAAGCACTTAGAACTCGAAAATTAAATGCAACTAAAAGAACGCTGATTATAAAAGAAAATGGCGCAACTCGATCTCCGGGAAACAGAAGCCTGAAATCATTTGTTTTTTGTCTAGCACGAGTTATAATTCACAGATATATCAATCTCGCCTCTTGCTCGAGCCACGAGTCACAGAATAATTATACTAGGTAGCAAAATTACCCTCAGAATCTTCTGTAATTTTGATTAAGGAAAATACCACAGTACCCAATAACTATTAATATTCAAAAATTGTATTTCCAAAAGTTATCTTTCAAAAGTTGCATATCTTAATAAAAAAAATCTATCTACCCTCGTGGAGATTAACACGTGCACGTACAATTCACACAAAACAATTCCAAAATATAAGGACTCTGCGGTCTTACTTAAATGGAAGTATGATTATATAAAGTTACTATCAAAATATTGGAAGCATTCAGGTAATTTAGTTGGAGTACAGCTAACACCAACACAAAATAAATTACATTAAAAAAGGCGTGGCTCTTAATATTCTTAAACTAGGCTTATCTGCGATTTAAAGTGAGCAAGGTGGGTATCTCCAGCATCCAACTCAATGTGCAAGGGTTTTACAGCAGCGGAGGGCAACTCTAAGGCTCTAAGAAGATACTATAGATTAGATGCTTTCTTCTATAATCATAAGCCATGGAAAGTCAGAAAAGATTTTATTTAAAAAGGGAAGCACCTAAAACTCGAAAATTAGATGCAACTAAAAGAACGCTGATTATAAAAGAAAATGGCGCAACTCGATCTCCGGGAAACAGAAGCCCGAAATAATTTGTTTTTGTCTAGCATGAGTTATAATTCACAGATATATCAATCTCGCCTTTAGCTCGAGCCACGAGCCACAGAACAATAGAAAAAAAAAGAACAAAAGTGGCACAACTGGGTCGACACTAATACCTGGCAAGAACTGCTACTGGTGTCATTTAGGGTCCATGGTAAATCGATAATGCCGCAAAGAAACCTTGAATAATATACACCTGAGTCCTAATCACGAATGATATAGGGCGCGCCTAGTGACCTCTTTATAGTATCGTAGAGCTAAAATCCTGCAATTTAACTCACAGATACCAATTCATGTCACTAGCGAAAAGTGAACGTAACACGTTTCCTGATCATTTTACCAACTAGCCCTCCACAGTATGCGTTAAGCACAGCTATATCTTTGAATAACCATTTATCTTTCTTAAATTCTCTTTTTATTAAGAGGGAACGTAAAAGATTGTGAATTAGGAAATTGAAGCTCGCAATTTTGTATTGAACGAAATGGTTAGTCGTCTGTATCTGTATCTACGATATCTTAGATGACCTGTAGCAGCTCTGTGCTGTATCTTCTATTTAATACCTTCTTGGACTCATCCAAACAATTAGTTAAAATTAAGTGGACTATTATGAAAGGGGTAAATATTAGTCCTCATATAGAACTCTAGAAATCCGTTACCAAAATTTATTACCGAAGTATAAAACGTAATTAAAACATTGTAACATATATAAATAGGGTAAGCTCTTGGTGCTAGTTTAGGTTTTAATACCAATGATGACAGCTTAGCGAAACGCGCGTCACGTATAGTGTTCGGTGTTGGTGGCAAACGTCAGTGTTAACGTGTTTGAGATAATTCGTAAATTGTCACTGCTTGATATATTAGGAGCCACTAATTCATAAAAGATAGTGATTCTATAAAGGTGTATATTTAAAAACAAAATAGTTTGTTGGGACTAAATCATGAAAATAATATTTAAATTCATTACTGCGACATTAAATCTGCTCTTCGCAGTCTCGGCTGATATGCAAATGATAGTCGTTTAATAAATCAATTTGAGCACATTATTAATATGCCTCAAGTGTGTTCCCCGGTTAACGCTAATTAGTCTGAGATATCGATATTTGCGACGAGAATACATTATTTCGTTAACATGTACCTAATGCTGAACGACGGAGTTAACATTTCCATCAGCTAATTTTATAAATATGTCAACGTCCTCGAGTATGATTAATTTTGTGTACTAGATTCATTAAAAGGTGGAAATGTTTTCTAAGAAATGAGGTAATTAAGAGCCCTTGGAAGTCGCATGAATCATCAGCTAAATTCCTCGCTAAATTCATTTTTAACTAGTTCGCGATACTCGGCTACCTCATTTCGAGCCACATAACAATGTTCATCCGTCATTACGTTTATCTAGCCCCGATACGGACATGGATTATCTCCCAGGTGATTTTTATTGATTTTATTTTATTAAATCTGTTTATTTTATCAAATTTCGTATAAGGGAAATTTCTTTTTATTTTACTTGTAAGATTTCAGAATGCTCATTTTTTTCTAAAAAAAAATAAGTTAATATTTTTTTCTTGAACCTGTATATTTTGAGGATACCCACATTCTATAAGTCTTTATTAAGAACTCTGTGGAAAGAGAAATTCAAAAGAAAAAAAAATAATTAGAGTTAGTCTACGCATTTTATTACACCGTGTACGCTGGCGGCCATTTGGAAGTGCACGATTTCTTTTGATATTGTAATGTGATCTTTTTATATTTCATTTTGACATTTATTTGAAACTTCAAACAAATGTCAGTAATTAACTTCGTAAAAACGTACAAACCACTTTATTAGTTTTCAAGTTTTAAAATGCCGCGGTTAACTGAAACTGAAAAAATGCTAGCTGTTACATTGCTTGGAAATGATTGGTCATTACAGGCAGTTGCAGATGAGCTAAATGTGAGTAAGAGTTGTATATTCAAACTCAAACAGAAATGGAATGCAGTAGGAAACGTTCGCTACGTCCACGGCGGAGGGCGTCGTAAAATAAACATTGTGGAGCAAGACAACCTCTTCCTAGACCATCTTAGAACGAATCCCTTTGAAACAGCAGTGACGGCCTGTTTAGAAACGGAGTTTCCTGGATCTGCAAGGCGGCGGGTGAAGGGTTCAGAGTTACGAAATTATGCCGCAGCAAAGAAGATATTTTTGGAGCCAATGCATAAAGAACGACGTCTTAATTTTGCGAACCAGTTTGTCGGTAGGCCCGACGACTTTTGGAATAATGTCATATTTTCCGACGAAAAGGTCTTTCAGTCATGTCATGATGGTTCCATCCGCGTCTACCGACCTCAGAATTCGAGGTATGAAGAGAGGTATATTAAATCTACCGACCGGAGTGGACGTTTTTCCATCAATGTTTGGGCATGGATAAGTTCCCTAGGTCCCGGTCTTTGCTGGAGGATAGGATAGCGCCTTACCGGACAGAGTTACATACGCATATTGGACAATATTATGCTGCCGTCCGTCACTATGTTGTATCCTCAGAATGTATTTTCCAGCAAGATAATTGCTCAATTCATACATCAAGAATTGTAACTAACTGGACCTAAATCCAATTGAAAATGCATGGTCGATGATTGTTAAGAATATTTATAATATACCTGGTAATAGACATTTCCGCCCAGCAAATGCCGAAGAATTGTAGTAATTGAAAATGCTTGGGACAATATCAACGTAGATTACACGGGGACACTTGTTTCATCAATGAGACGTCGATTGCAAGGTGTAATAGACTCAAATGGCGCCTGGACGAAATATTAATTTTATACAGACCTACTCGCGTTGGAGTTTTGTAGTTTTAAGTTACTTAATTTTTATAATTTAGTTTATTTTGAACATTTTTGGGACGTTCTTTGTTAATTTGAATTTTTTTTGATAAAATAATAATACACTTTTTAATTTTGATAAGTAATAATTAGACAATTGTGAATGTCATAATGACACATCACATGCACCTCAAATTTCAAAGTCAGTTTTACAAAGATCAAATATAACGAAATCTGATATAAGAATCGTGCACTTTCATATGGCCGCCAGTATACCAAGGGTTCTTAATAATATATTGCCTTTATTCAATCCAGTAGATATGTTTGTAAATACACAGCTTGTAGATAGTCTGATAAGTTGACTGGAGTTTCGTACTACTTGGTTCGCACTTGACTGTTTACGGCGTTTGAATTACTGAGTATCTTAAATCGAATTTCAAATACTGCTTTCAAATAATGATTTGTCATTAGCAAGGCTTCTGTGCTTCCATTCATAAAGAGTACAATGTATTTGAAAGACGGAAACCTGGGAATTAAGTATTATTATAATGACCCGTAACTCCTAATAGTTTTACCGTAATTACTGGCCTCCCATCTAGGAATCGTTTACTTATGGTTTTTTTAATTATGCCTATCGGCTGCTCAGATTTTTACGGAGGTTGTGGGCACAAATCAGATAGTAAATTAGAGGCTCTTGTAGCACTTAAGATATCCTTGGTATGTATCACAGTTTAGATGGAGAAGTCGCAGCTAGACAGTTACTGAATTTATCTCTATTTTTAAGCTCATATTTTATTAATAACAAAATATATTTGGACGCCAGGTCAACAGTACTGAAAAGGTACGTAATACAGTCAGTATAGGACAAAAAAGACCTTTACTTTACCTTACATTACCTTGGTGGGGTAGTAACAATTTTGTAGTATGTTGTTGTAGGCCTTGACGACAAAAAATCCAATTTTTCGACCCTGTGGGGGGGGGGGATCGCAGGATAGGTAGGCTTAAGAAGAATTATATTGAAATTTTCTTTCCTTGTATTAGGTTTCACTGGTTATTTTATAATCGGTTTACTTATTTGGACTTAAAAGTGGGGAGGCCTGTGCCTCCCACGCCATCCCGACGCCCCGCCGCTGATCAGATATTTTATTTCTACATATAAATTTTGTTACCGTCGCTGTCGGCGCCGCAATGTTATAATATACGTTAGAGAATATTTATCAATTTGAAGTATCAGTCTGGTTCATGGTACAGATGTTTCCCAGAACAGGTATAACAGGTATAGATTTCCATGTGCTCAACATTTGATGCTGTATTCGTCGTTGGCGCAGACGTCGATCTTCTTGTTTTGCTGGCAGCACTAACACCATCTGAAAGTAACATATATCTTCGCAAACCAGAAAGAAGCAGAATTCCTGAAAGACTATATGCAGCGAATAGTTTAAAACATAAAGAAGTGGCTAAGAACATTATGTTTCTCCATGCGTTTACTGGCTTTATCTTCAACCAAGGAAAAAATAAATTTTGTTCGCTTGTCCAGAAAACGGCAAGGCTTACTGCCACCATTAGCATCTTCAAATATCCGGATGCAATACCAGAGCACATCGCAGATGCTAGAGCACGGTTTCCCGTTGCTTTATATGGTGGCAACATGGAAGAGGGGACCCTGGAAGAGGAGACCCTGGAAGAAATCCGCTGCCAACGTTTCGCTAAATCTACTTCAAAAAGCATATTACATCTTGCTTCTTTTCCACCAACGAAGGACGCCGCCCGGTATCATCCGTTTAGGACGTACCATCAAGTTCAACAATGGAACAGGACAAAAAATAAGTGCAGTATAGCGCAATTTAAATGTGATTGATTTGTCATAGGTATTATAAATGATTGAATTGGTTTCAAATTATTGGTTTACAATGAGTTATTTTATTCAAAACACAAATATTCTCATAGATTATTTTAAAACTCTTAAATTGATACCAAACTCTGTCCTACTATATCTATTACATGGGAATAAATCCATAACCATTTATACATCTTATTATCTAAATGTTCAAAAATGTTTATGATATAAATTTTATGCTTTTAAATGGTTACATGCGTTGCGCTATATGGTTTTTAAATACCCTGCCCTCCGGGAGCCTCCTTTCTCTCTCTCTCTCCTATTTACTCTGCCGAGATCTATTATAAGCCGCAGCTGCATTTCACACGTTCGCTTCTGGAATCTGGAAATTGTTCGAAGTGCGGATCAGAGATCCGCTGCACTTATTCTCCATTGGGCCCCTTGTGCTTCCTCCGTGAGGGAAATGTTTTCCTAGGCCATCGACCAGCCTAATGTTGTGCAAAAGGTGATGATGTTGCCTAGGGGAATTTCCCTTAAATTGGCCATAGAAGGCCAACGTTCCCCCAATATGGATTCTCTGGTCGATGACACGGCGGGACATTCACAAAGTACATGCTCGACCGTTTCATCTTGTTCACATTTTCTGCAGATCGGCGTGTCACTTTTTCTCATGTTATAGAGGTGCTTCCTTACCTGGCAGTCTGCGGTTAGGATTCCTGTTACAAATCGTAGTTTTCCCCTAGACATTGCCGGATAATTCCTCGCCGTCTCTTCGCTGGGTATCTCACGAGATTTCTGGCCAGCTGACAGCTATTTGTTTCATCTCACAGCGTCTTACATTTCTTATGGGTGTTTTCCTTTAATATTTGCAGTTTCGCTGCAATTGGCAGTGTACGTGACCGTTTCGCACCAGGACCAAGGCCCAAGGATTCTCAGGCTGGCTGCCTTCTTGGCCAATTTGTCAGCTTATTTAGTGCCGTCGCATTGTGAGTGTCCTTTGACCCAACATAGGCAGATGCTATTCATCTGACAGGCTCTCATAAGTGCTTGGTGACGTTCCCATGTTGACCCTTTGGTTATTTTATAGTTTTTCAGGGCCAGTAGTGATTGTCTACTATCTGTGCAGATTCTGATTGTCTTGCACGTTATTTATCTGCGAGCAATCTCTTGTGCGGCTATGGTTATACCTATGAGTTCCGTTTGTACTGCACTGGCATTTTTATCCATAGTCCAGTTGCATCGGAGTCGCAGAGTTCTGCCTGCTCCTTCCTTTTTCTTTGATACGTCTGTGAAGACATAGTTTACACCTTCAGCGCCGGTCTCATCTTCACCAGTAGTTTGTATGGTGTGGTGTAAGGTTTATCAAAGAGAAGCCGAGGTGGAATACCATCTGCACATGCCTCAGTCCACAGGCGGCTTCTGGTTTAGCCACAGCTTGCGTTTGGTAATATGCCAACGGATTTGAGGCGAGTCATGGTAGTCAAAGCTACTATTTCTAGATGTAGATCGAGCAGTGGAAGACACAGCATTATCTCCATTGCTCTCGTTGGTGTTGTTCGCATAGCTCCGGTTATGCTCAGATAGGCAACTCTATCTCTCTCTATCTCTCTATCTCTCTACCTGGCATAGCTTGAGTTTTGCTGTTGGGCCACCAAACAATCAACTGTAGCAGTAAACGACTCTTGGGCTACCACACGTTCGCTTACTGCTACAGTTGATGATACAGTTTACTTTTATCTGCTTAATATTTCTTTTAAATATATTTTGCTGAGCCTTTTCACAGCGGAGCATAATATGATATTATTCTTAAAAACACATGATTTTAATTCATTATTATTCTAAACATTAATACATAAGACATTCTTGGTCGGATCAATAACCTTTTTGTAACAATTTGTGGGAATAACACCTTGTCTACGCTTGAGTTGCTGGAAGAGTGTGTTTACCTCTTGATGATATTCAAACAACTTATTTACAATGAAGAACCTATAATTAGTAAATTGTTTATACTATTTTTAAGCTCATATTTTATTAATAACAAAATATATTTGGACGCCAGGTCAACAGTACTGAAAAGGTACGTAATACAGTCAGTATAGGACAAAAAAGACCTTTACTTTACCTTACATTACCTTGGTGGGGTAGTAACAATTTTGTAGTATGTTGTTGTAGGCCTTGACGACAAAAAATCCAATTTTTCGACCCTGTGGGGGGGGGGGGGATCGCAGGATAGGTAGGCTTAAGAAGAATTATATTGAAATTTTCTTTCCTTGTATTAGGTTTCACTGGTTATTTTATAATCGGTTTACTTATTTGGACTTAAAAGTGGGGAGGCCTGTGCCTCCCACGCCATCCCGACGCCCCGCCGCTGATCAGATATTTTATTTCTACATATAAATTTTGTTACCGTCGCTGTCGGCGCCGCAATGTTATAATATACGTTAGAAAATATTTATCAATTTGAAGTATCAGTTTGGTTCATGGTACAGATGTTTCCCAGAACAGGTATAACAGGTATAGATTTCCATGTGCTCAACATTTGATGCTGTATTCGTCGTTGGCGCAGACGTCGATCTTCTTGTTTTGCTGGCAGCACTAACACCATCTGAAAGTAACATATATCTTCGCAAACCAGAAAGAAGCAGAATTCCTGAAAGACTATATGCAGCGAATAGTTTAAAACATAAAGAAGTGGCTAAGAACATTATGTTTCTCCATGCGTTTACTGGCTTTATCTTCAACCAAGGAAAAAATAAATTTTGTTCGCTTGTCCAGAAAACGGCAAGGCTTACTGCCACCATTAGCATCTTCAAATATCCGGATGCAATACCAGAGCACATCGCAGATGCTAGAGCACGGTTTCCCGTTGCTTTATATGGTGGCAACATGGAAGAGGGGACCCTGGAAGAGGAGACCCTGGAAGAGGAGACCCTGGAAGAAATCCGCTTTTTGTAACAATTTGTGGGAATAACACCTTGTCTACGCTTGAGTTGCTGGAAGAGTGTGTTTACCTCTTGATGATATTCAAACAACTTATTTACAATGAAGAACCTATAATTAGTAAATTGTCTATACTATAGAATCCACACTTATACGTGCTATGCTTCCACTCACTGGTTAACACTTTTCATGTGTTATTAAACATAGTTCTGTGAAATATTATACTGAAGTTTACAGGGAAGCATGAATTTGCCTCTATAATGCTATACCAATAACTAAGGCGTTGGCTTTCGTCTCCAAGAAACTTGGAATTCATGGTAAGTTCATTTCCTGTTTCATTTATTTACTTTAATATCAACAATTTATCTACTTACTAATCCTTTTGATGAGTCAAGAAAGCATTGAATAGAACAGACGCCACATGCTTAAGTCAACTAAAATATTGTAGACATATACCTAACGACTCTATCCATTTTGTTTAACACAAAATGGCGATCTTCAATTCCTAATTCACAATCTTTTAACATACCTTATTTTATGATTTTCCATATTTTGCTATATATTTAACAACAAAATATCAACACTTTATGTTTATTGAACACATAACTCTAATTTGAAAATTGATTGCATTAATTGCTTTAATATAATGTTATATTTTCAAGCTTCTCTCTGATTATGAATGGTTACGAATTACGAATTATAATCTGGAACCAGCTTCTTTATTCCCTATTTTACTAAAATGCATTGAGTTTAATACCTTTAGTGGTGTATTCTGCTATAATTTACTATTTGATTAATTTTGATATTTTTAGTTAAGTTAGTCGGATCTCATTGCCAAGTTGCACGACATAGCCCTACATTGGCAAGTCTGTAAAATGCTGATTACTGCACTATCTAGCTCTGGGAGGATACTACGACACATTCATTAATCAAGGGTCATGCTAGTACGTTTCGTGATGCTGGTCACATATATCAAGGAACATTTGAACTAATGATGGCATAAAATGATGCGTTTGGTTTCTGGCTTAATTAAATGCTTCAAATTAAACGCAAGGAGTATCTGAAAACAATTTATTTGTTGCTAGGGAATACAACTTTGGTAATGAGAGTGTTTTAAATATTCTTAACATATAATTCGATATTCAATTATTACCAAATATAAATTCTTTATAGTAATAATTCTTTAGGAATCACTCACAATCACTATCAATGTTTAGAGATCTGAAGGATGGAGTAGTTTGATAAAGTGCAAGGCAAAAGTAGATATTGATAAAGTTAATATACATTGTGTCTCACGGTCGATGGTACCTTAGACGTTTGCGGAAAACGGGACATGGGATTATTCTGAAAATTAGGCCTTAAATAACTGCTCCTGATCTATCGATCTAAATTTTTAGCAATGCAGCGTTGCTACTTATACCAAAAAGTAGCAGCACTTTCCATATTTCAAACGAGACCCCCTGAATATTAGTGCATTTTTAAATCCCACGTCAATTTGTAGGTGAACTTTCATAAAGGTTTCCTATCGTAAAGTTAACCTTTTTGATATATTTAATTTTTTTCAAAAAAAATATTAAAAAGTACTGCCTAATTCCTGAAGATGTGTATTTTACAATAATAAAGCTAGAGCGATAAAATTTATCATAACATAACTAAAATTTGACATAACTAAAAGTCTAAGCTTCTCTGTCATCATTTAAAAATGACTTAATTTCATACAGGGTGGTAGAAATTTAATGCCGAATTTAATGAATTTTACACCATCTTAACTTTTTTTAAATGAAATACCCTTTATATTTATGCGCAACCTGAACAAAAATGAACAATTTTGTTCTCTTTGGAATGGTATTCCATATACCTATCTTTTCTGGTTTTTAAGGTATTTACTGTTTTTCGTGCAGTCCACGGATATCGCATTTCGTATTTCTTGCGACGATGGCTGTGAAATGTATAGTGGAACAAAACAAACACCTAATCCGTCACCAGTTTATTGTTGTCAATTTAACAAATACTGTGAATATTTATTTGAGTATTATTTATTGTTAAAGAATAGAAAACGGTAACATTTATTCAAATGCTGACATTCTAAATCTATTATTTCTTCATGAAAAGTGAGGGATGCACTCATTGACTGACAATCAGTAGGAAGAAACTAAAAATAGTTTTTTGTAATTCATGCCAAAAACAAAACTTATTGAACTATATTTACTGCAGAAACTAATTCTTTGTTGCACTAGTGCTCTAAAAATTTTATGGGACTCATCTGTCATTCTACTAGTATTTTGTGATTTTGATAAACATGAACATAAAATTTAACATTTACTAATGCCACCTAAATAAAACATTTTTTGGATTTTGCATGAACGTTGAAAAAATATTGTATGCAACTCGTACAAAAAGTGTTTATTGCACTCGACGGGTTGTCCAACTCGGCCTGGCGGTCTCGTTGGACAATTTCACGTCGCGTGCAATAAACACTTACTTTTTGCACTTGTTGCATAAATGACTATTAATAGGATAACAGAATTAAACTATATACTTAATGCAAATTATAATTGTTTTTAGAAATCTAATTAATTTTCTTGAAGTGACCGCGATCGACTTGTTAACAGTGATGTATCCTTCTAGTTACCCCATCTGTAACAGCTTCCGATATTTGGCCAGCAGGAAAAAGGTTCAAAGGTTTCTCTTATACGGGCAACTAGGTTTTCTTTGGAATAATCTGGTGTTGAGTATACTATCTCTTTTATTGCACCCCAGATATACAATCTGGTGGTTACAGATCGGGAGATCTTGGTGGCCAATCCCAGGGTCCTAGACTTCTAATCCACGTATTTTCAAATATTTCATTTAATTGGCGATGTACCTCGTTTCCCAATGTGGTGGAGCTGATACCAGCTGCTTCTTAGTTAATCCTGTAAGAAATCTGTAACAACGGTTCTCAAAATATGGAGGTATCTTTGTGAATTTAAATTGTAATAGTGAATAAAGTACCTCACCCGAAATATCTTCGTTACTAAATTTTTACTCATCTGTAGAGATGATTTTGCGCAAAAATCTTCTTGGGTTTGCGTTACAATCATTTTACAGAATTGGGTTCGTCTTTGAGCATCCCCGGGATGAACTGCAGGTACAAAATTGAATTTAAATGGCTGGTGAACATTAGTGTTCAAAATCTTTTAAAGGGAAGTTTTTGAAATACCTGTCTTTAACCCCCTCTTCAGGAGCACGAACTGATGATCCAGAGTAAGCATGAAAACATGCGAAATCATTGACGAAGTTATCTTCATCTAAAGTTATCGACTTTGGCAAAATTCTATGTGCAGAAATTCGACCAATGATTTCTTAAAATTCTTCTTAAAATGTGTCTAACTCATTGGTGGTAAATGAGGACATCTCTCATTAAATACTCTGTAAGTCCTATTTATGATCGTGTGACACTCTCCCTGAATAAATAATATATTTAGAATGTCAGCATTTGAGTGATGTTAGCATCAGTAAAGCAAATTTTTGCTGGGAATTTTATCATTCAGCAGGTGAACAATTTTTTAATACTTCTTTTAGGACTTATTTACAATTTTTATTAATAGGATATATTATGCCCAGTACATACCGCACGAATAGTAAGAGATTGGGTGGGTCATAATGATATTAATCTTTAACCTTGGCCCGCAAAAATTCCAGACTTGAATCCTATCGAAAACGTTTGGGGTTACGTAACTAAACATATTTATGAACAACGTTTCAGACCTCAAAACGTTAATCAGCTTTGGGAAGTAGTTGAAGATGATTGGGAAGAATTTGTGGATAGTTACGATATGAGGTCATTAATTATGTCGATGCCAAGGCGATTGGAAAGTGTCTTAACAGCTAACGGTTCTGCTATAAAATATTAATTTTTGGTAATATTTTTATTTAGCAAACTTTTGCCCAATAAATAAATTATCAATTTTCTTATTGCAAGTCACTGAACAATTTATAGCAAAACCCGATTTACATTGACGAAAAATGAGAAAAATTACTGTGGCAACGGAAAGTCCTGGAAAGGTAAATATTTGTTTTTTTTGTTTATAAAAAAAATCTGTATTCAGTTTAGACGGAAACGTCATTGGAGGAAGATGTTTGCAAAAAAAATATAAAAATATAAATATAAAACAGTTACACCGTGAGTCAGTTAAATATAATATAATCATATATAATCTTGTTTAGGCACAATTTCATAAAATCAGAGTTTAAAGTTTCAGTTTAGAGATTAAAACCTGATATCAGAGATTAAAATCTGAATTCAGAGTTTAATGTCGAAATCGGAGTTTAAGTCTGAATTTAGAAAAAGAAATGTTATCCATATCAGCTTCATAAATACAATTAATAAATGTTATATCAAATTAAAACTTTTCACATCATTTAATTAATCAAATTACTATTCAGATAGGTAGGTAATTTTAACTATACAAATGTAGATTACTGTATTTTAACGCCAATTAGTCGATATAATTTAATTCAATTAGGTATATTTAATAGATAATGACAAATGATACCGAATATTTCCATATTACTATAAGTGCACAATAATCCCTGCATAAATATCAACCTCGATTCTCCCAATCGTTCAAATTTACAGTAGATACACTCTCAATAAATTAACCTATATTATGTCTCTAATTATATAAAGTGGATGTAAGTTTATTATAAGTATATTCGAGCCATATTTTATTCGGTTACGGTAACAAATTTCGATAATGGTAGCAGACTCGCAAAAGTCCCTTATCTTCAAGTTCACCACCTGCGTCTTAAAATATAAGGGTCCTTGCTTAACAGCATGCAGAACACTTAAAACATCTAATTTCTTAATTGTTTTTTATAGTACCTTATTTAAAATGTACCCAAATGAGAAAGGGCTACCTTTCTTGCAATAATAATTAATCATACCTATTTGAAACAAAAACAAAACAATTATATACACTTTACAAAATGTCATACTATAAAATTCACACTGTACATTTTAAATGGGCACTACTCCATATTCAATACACTCTTGTAATTTTATCTTAAACGCATTTTAAATAATTATTCTGTTGCTTTTGATCACAAAGGAGTTATAGTGACAACATCATTCATATTATTCAAATTGAAGTCAATTGCTTATCAAAATTTTTTTTTGGGCACCCTGTCCATTATACTTGAATAAAAAATGTATACAGTCCTGTTGAAATTGGTATTCTTAACTTTGTTTTCCTTGGTCACTGTTTTATTTTAAAAAATTATGAAATTACAACAATATTACTGGAATCGTATTTAGCAAAGAAGTCACATTTTAAGTGTATTCACACCAAGAGTCAGCAGTTTGCAATGATTCATCTTCTGATGAGACTGGATGTTAGATTTAATGTTAATTATATTACCAATAAATCAAAGCCATGTTTATTATTTATATTTTAGATTCGTTAGTGCTGCCCTGGCAATATTGCTGTTCACGTGCAACGTGCATGCCTCGTGTATTTGTTATGCTGGAGACTCTTGGTTGTGAATACACTTTAGGTATATTAATTACCATTACTTTGACTGTTCGTTATCTTGAAACCACTGACTTGTACTACTCACTGAATTCACGTAGGCCTTGAAGAAGAGACAGTAAGGTCCCAAGCAACCATACTTAATATCTGACATGATACTATGACAGTAAGATATGCTAAAAAATATCAAATTCATTTATTTACAGTTATTTACATTAATTTATAAGAGGTTTACAGTCAGTAATAACAGTACCTTCTTTTGTGATATATACATATTCTTTTGTCATAAGCATGTATATATATTTTTTAAGTTGCAGCCTGGTGTTTTTGGCTTTTTCTATTTTCCTTCTGTCTTCTCTTTTTGTCCATGATAAAATGATACACCAATCGGCGATTTGTACCCCCTCTCCGCTTAAGCATTGAGGGGGACTGTATCGACCATCTCCCAAGAGTTAATTAGCTTTAGCTTTTGGTATTTTTTTTGTTACCGTAAAACGAGGTGGCTTTGTGACAGGTTTTACAATTTTAGCCGGTTTCTGAGCAACTGGTTGAAATTAAAATTTTCAAAAAGGAAATATAGTGAACTGATGTTATTTGGTTATTAAACTATCATAATTTAATTATAAAATTTTTACAGGGGCACTGATAATTTACAAAAATAGTTGTCACAATTTCACCCCATAGGATGGGGTGACTTTTGGACAGAGTGAGATTAATATGTAAACACAAAGTCGCCATTTTAATGGGTGAAATTGTGACATTAGAAGTTAGTTATTACATCGCAATTCATTGACTTGGCACAATGTCGCCACTGTAAGTGGTATACAGTGTGTTACAAAGTCCCCCCAAAATGATATTCTCAGTATTTTTAAATGCTTTATTAAAAAAATATTGCATTACATACACATAAAATAGGCCAGTATATGAAATACATAAGACACAAAACAAACACATAACATTTATTCATGTATCTACATATTCTGGAACATCAAAAATTCCTCTGCGGGATTTTTGTATGGGTGGTTTTATTTTTCGAACTATATCGCTATTCTCATAAAACAATTCGTCCTGTCTCTGCGGCCACTTCCAGGAAACTCCATATTTTTCCATAGCACTAATTGTAGCGCCATTGTTTTCTATCTTAGTGACAACACCGGGAAATAATGTCATGTCATAACGGACGAGGACGTGATCGCCAATTTTTAGAGATTCTGTATCGTTAGTCATGGTGTCGATGATTTCTTCTTGATCGGAAGCATCATGTAGCTCACTTATTGGAGACATGTCACTCTCTCTTAGGGATAATGCATCTGAATCTTCATCAGTTTCAGATTCCTCTGTTCGCTGGTGAGACTTGTTTGTGATTTTTCGGACTTGACGATTATTTGAGGTTGATGGTTGAGAAGTTTCTAAAGAAGACATATTTAATGCCTGTTTTGACGGTAAATTTGAGCCGGAAACATTAGGAATTAAATCGGCAGCACTGATGCTTTTTCCTGGAGCTACATTAAGTCGTTTACGTCGTTGACGTTGACGCAATGCAGTAGTAGCATCGCGCCTTCTCTGTAATTGTTCCAAAAATGTCTCGCCCAAGCATTCCTTCATATCTGCATTACGAGTATCCATAACTTCATCAGGCATACGATTTAGGACTTCAGTTCGATTTATAGGGTATATGCCACACTTTCTAAAGCCTGATGGAAGAACATCAGGTGCCCTTTGGAGCATTACATCCTTCAATTTTTTTAATAAGGCTGGAAACTCATCTTTAGGTATTGTTCCGCATCTACTACCATGGACAGTGTCTTTCCATTCATGCAAAATTGCTCGCCAGTTACCTTTCATGGGTCTAAAGAAAGCCACATCTAAGGGCTGCAACAAGTGAGTAGCGTTTGGTGGCAGTGCTATGAAAGATATTTGGTTTAGCTCGCATTGTCTTACCACCTCAATATTTAAGTGTGAACTTAAATTATCTCCAATTAAAATCTTCTTGCCGTCTTGCTTTTTAAGCAGAGGTAACATAAGATTCATAAACCAATCCTCAAAGCACTGGTAATCAAACCAACCGAACTTGGTTCTATTATACCGGGCCTTTTTAGGGCCATTCTCTGTCCATGTCTGCCATAGTTTTTCTGATTTGTACACCACATAAACAGGTGCAATTTCCCCAGTAGCGTTTCCGCATATCATTAGTGAAGTAGAGGCCTTTGTGGCATTTCGAATTTGCTCTGGATACTTCGTTCCTCGACGAATAAGAACTTTTGTAGCTCCGGGATCATCCCCGAGGTTGGTCTCATCATAATTCCAGATATTACAAGGAGGTACATTTTCTAATTCACCTTGTAAGTTATCAAAAAAATTATTGATCACCTCGTGATTAATAGCAGCTCTTGCAAGACTTATGTTACGTGCAACTCTGTTAGCCATTACACTTTTATGTCGATGCATAAATGAATTGACCCATTCAGTACCTGGCATATTATTTTTAAAAATCCTCACTTTTTTCCCTTTTTTGTCAATATATGCTTTTACTAAAGGGTCCGCCAATAGGGACGCTCGATCTTTGACAGCTCATGGCGGCCATGTTGTTTGTGGTAGAGTTGGCAAACGTAGTTGTTATTATTCAGTGTATCTTCACAAATCACCATGAACCAATTCAGCCGCGAGCAACATGTGCAAATCGTTAAAACTTATTACGAAAATCATTCATCGGTTCGAGCAACGTTCCGCGCGCTCCGCCAATTTTACGGTGCAATTGATCGTCCTGCTGAGTCGACTATCCGTCGTTTGATTAACAAATTCGAGGCAACCGGTTCGGTGAACAATCAGCCAACACCGACGCGTCGTCGAAACGTCCGATCTGCCCAGAATGTCGCCGCTGTGCGCGATAGTGTGCGTGAAAATCCGCGACAGTCAATTTCACGTCGCGCACAGGAACTCCGCCTTTCGGAAACATCACTTCGCCAAATCTTGCATCTGGATTTGGGCATGCATCCGTACAAGATCCAGCTGACACAAGAGCTCAAAATAAACGACCATAGACAGCGCCGTATCTTCGCTGATTGGGCTTTAGAGCAGTTGGAAGTCGACCCCGATTTTGGTCGCAAAATCATCTTCAGCGATGAGGCACATTTTTGGTTAAATGGGAATGTCAACAAGCAGAATTGCCGTTATTGGGCCGAGAACAATCCACAGGAGGTCCACCAGGTCGCAATGCACCCAGCAAAGGTAACTGTTTGGTGTGGATTTTGGGCCGGAGGCATCATCGGGCCGTATTTCTTCGAGAACGACGATGGTGTGTCCATCACGGTAAACGGCGAACGATACAGATCCATGATAACGAACTTTTTCTGGCATGAAATCGACAATATGGATGTCGAGGATGTGTGGTTTCAGCAGGACGGCGCTACGAGCCACACAGCGCGCGCCACAATGGATCTTCTGCACGAGCGCTTCGGAGGAATGGTTATCTCGCGCGGAGGCGACATCAACTGGCCACCGAGATCGTGCGATTTAACCCCACTAGACTATTTCTTGTGGGGTTTTCTTAAATCACAGGTCTACGCAAACCAACCACAAAACACTGATGCCCTCAAAGTCAACATACGCCACCATCGATGAAATACAGCCCGATTTGTGCGCCAGAGTCATTGAAAATTGGACTTCTCGTATGCGCGCCACCCAGCGAAGCCGAGGTGGACATTTGACCGATATTATTTTCCATACATAATGCCTTCGAATACTCTTTCAAACAAAAAATAAATTTCATTTATACCTCTCACACAACTTGCTTTATTTCATTTTAAAGATCGAGCGCGCTTATTGGCGGACCCTTTATAAATCGCAAATCCTGTGTTGAGACAGGAAAACCATAGGTTGACACAGCAATAACATGAGCAATAAGAGCCTTCTCTTCTTCACTTGATAATACGGTTTGTCCTCCAGCTGATAGGTTATGTTTGCCATGTAGTTTTAAAAATAATGTATTTCTATGAATACCAAACCTTCAAAAATACAATAATCTATAGAAATATATTTTAAAAATATTAAATTAGAAAATGTTACCTCTCCGCAGCTTCACGAATGGACAATTTTTTGGCCCGTATATTCCGGAGAGCTTCTTGGAGGGTAGCATCTGTATAATTTTTATATGGGCGAGTGCCCGGTCGCCTCTGATAATTTCTTGGCATCTCTAAAGCAAAAAAAGTTACTATTCGCAGTTGCGAGGTGAAATTGTGACAAGTCACAATTTCACCTCATAATTTGTCGATATTTCATTCAATGTAACGCCACTGTGTTATTATTACGATTTTCTTTGAGGTTAAAACATGTGAGCGTTGCCAAATAAATAGTCTTAAATATGTATAAATCAATTATCAACTATTTTCTACGGTTTAGACTGTACACATGAAAGTTTCTGAATAATTAAAAACTATGGAAAACACTTACTGTATTATGAGAGTCTTGAACAAAGAACGTGCTGTGCTAAGACACGACGCATTACTTATAACATGTTACTCTATCATCTAAGGAGCCCCCTACAAAGGTTTAGTTGCTTCAACACACTAAACGCACCGTTGCCGAATTTCTTCAAATGCGCAATACACTGTGTCACAAAGTCACCTGGGCGTTACAAAGCCACCTCGTTTTACGGTAGTTTAATTGTTTGTTGCTTATAGCAGGAAAAATAAAAAAAATATGAATATTACTGCTGTTACTACTGAGCTGCTATTACTACTGATTAGTGGTTACTTGTAAACCCATTCAGTATGAATACTATACATATTTGCGACATATTTGCCTTGTTCAATTTTATGGGTTATATAATTGTCATGTTGTGGTCGTGTTTTTGCGTGTGTGCGTTTTGTTATTGTCGGGGTATTGGGGGTGGATTGGGGTTTGGTAGTGGTTTGTTAGATGCGTTGAAATTGTCTCTCATGTTTGTTATGTTTTTGAGTCAGCTTGGAATTGCGAATAGCTGACATGTAGAAGTTTTGCGAAGTTTCTTGTATGTGATCATTTATTGGTGAAATTTTACTAATGTTATGTAGTCTTCCTATTCTGATATACCTATCGACGTACGGGGTATGTGCACAGCCTGCTGATTTTCTTTTGACCCTCTGTAGCTCTAGCTACTTTATTATCAATCTGACAAGGACATTATATAGCAGGGTTTTGTCGTCATTACGCTGGTTCGGTATATGAGGGGGTATATGGATTTAACGGCTGCCGATGAGTTCAAGGCGATCTATTTTAAATGTGCATGGTAGTTTAAGTGCTTGTCCAGCACTACTCCGAGATATCTAACGCTTGGGGTTTCTTTTATGGTTTTGTTTTCGATTTTCGTGTTCGATCTTATGACATTGCTGGTGAATTTCTTTGTGAATTTCACCAGCTCTGTCTTGTTCTTGCTCGTGTTGTTCCAAATTAAAATGTATTTTTATTTTCCCTTTGTTATAGTATAGTAAAATTTGTTACATGTGGATTTTTAGTTGTGTGTTAGCTACCTCGGAGTAGTAGCTGGATGTTGAGATCGCCGTGTCGTCAGCGTACAGCGTTATATGGGTCTATGGAAATGTAGGTATATTTAAGGTGTAATAGGAATAGAGTTTTGGGGACTAATTGCCCTGGGGGACACGGCATTTTTGGGATGCGGATTGGATAGGGAGGATTTGATGAGGACTTGGAAGGTTCGGTTGGATAGGTAGGACTTGAGGAAGGAAGTTAGGTGTGGAGAACCTAGAACAAGTCGAACAAGACAGAGCTGGTGATGCTCTTGCCATGTCTAGCAGGAGGAACACCGTATTTTTACTCTTGCTAAAGTTACGGGTTATATCTGTAGCTATTTTTGTGCTGCCAGTATCGTGTTTTGCCCTGGCCTAAATCCGAACTGGTTGTCGTGTGTGATACTGTGTTCTTTATCCACTCTGCCTAACCTGCGGAGAAGTATTCTTTCAGTGCGTTTCGACATGATGGGGAGTAGGGAGATTGGTCTATTATAGGATTCGGTGTTGTCTAAATTGGTGATATGTTTCTGCGTAAGTTTTTGCGAGCATGTTAGGTTTTTCATTGTTGTTTCATTATTATTGTTTAATGTTGGAATTACTATTGGTGGTTTTTTAACATTTCACTTATTTTCAATATTGAATTGTCTCTAGGTTTTAAAATTACGATTTTTTCTTCCCAGCTAGTATTTAAATGTTAATTGATTTAATTTTTTATTTAAGTTTGGAGTTTTATGTAGTGTTCTCTATCTAAGATTTCTGTAAGTTCTCTATCTAAAATTTCTGTGGGTTTGCCATGTGTTTGATTTTGCATATAAAGGGTCATTTAATATCATATCTCCTTCATTAAAAATATATTTCTAATGGTGTATTAAACCATTCCTGCAATATTTAATAATATTACGACGTGTATCATGTATAGGAGACTAGTATATAAAACAGCATAGTAAACTGAAAGTACGCAATGGCAACATATACCAGAAAGATAATAGCGAATATTTGCAAAGCAACGCGGTTTCCAAAGAAAGGAAATGAATATAAAAATCACTGAGGGAAAATAAAGATACATTTGGGATAAAAATATTAACATGCTGGACTATCAATATCACGTTTCGTTTTATGTTGGGCATATTCTGAGACATATCATAAACAACACAAGCACAAAGAAAGGCGATGATCAATATTCTCAATAAAAAGTTTTATTGTCCCATAAATAACAATTGGGACCTTAGGCTCTAATTATAAATAATAGTTAGAGATAACGAAATACGAGTATATAACAGGCAAACACACTCCAAACACGCAATTTCTCGTTTTGCTTAATACGTTGTATTAAATGTTCAAATAAGGTATACTTTTCCAATTATACCTATGCACTAGGCTGTAGATTATTGTGTCGATTCTACTTTACATAAAGTGAAGTATGCCATAAATAATAACTATACAAATACAATCGATGCTGTAAGGTAAAAATTTAACAGTTTCCATGCAAGAAACAACTTAAAATTCCTTTACACAACAATAAAAGACAAAAATCCACTTGAAAAAACTACACACTGTATATGCGAAATTCCATGTAAACAATGTGATTAAGTCTACATTGGCCAAACAATGCAACTTCTTGAAGAACGTCTAAAAGGTCACAAATATTCAGCTAATATTACGGCTCTAAAAAAACATTCTAATGAAACAGGTCACCAAATTAACTACGAAAATACTAAAGTTATTAATAAAGACCAAAGTTATAAAACACGGCTAATTATGAAATCAATTTATTTTAGTGTCTTATTTTAAATGGGACATACAGTATTTTATAATCCAATTCGCTTTCTTTTTTAATTACCTTTCGACACATATGTATACTCTATCCAACGAGAGAATGGACTTGCTTTGCGCATCGGCGACTAAAGAGGAGGGGCTCTATAACGAGCTACGCAGGACCGTCATTTGATGAAATAAATTCGTAAGTAGGTGAAATAAATTTTATTTTGAAAACATGAAAACATTTTATTTATTTAACATAAATTTTTTATAAATGTATGAGCGTTATGAAAGTAATATAAACCCTAAATATTCCTAAAATAGACATTTTATGATATTGTTACGTTCACATTTAGTAGTTAACTATTTTGTAATCCGAAATGTGTATATTTCCGGTATATCCGGTATATCCGGTATATTTGACGGATTTTGAACAGTGACTACTCGTACTCTTTTGCATGTGTTTAATTCAGGTCCGCATATTCATTGCTTTCATTATTCTATTGGCTATAGTCTATTGCATTTCGTTCATATTGCCACAGCGCATTTTCTGGGTCGTTACCACAAATATCTTTGTTCAAATCTGTGCTTTCTTAATATTTTGTGATGGACACGTGCAGTTCTGTAACGCTGCTCTATGATATGCTTGCCACACATTGGGAGTCGCGTGGGTTTTTTTTCTTTTCCCGGTTCGAGCTGAAGCCGTTTGGCGTGCTAGCAGTGTGTTTAAAATTGTTTTTAGTGGTTTCCCAATTAAATAACGTCGTTGTACGTTCCGATATATCGGGATATAATAGGGGAAGTCACTATTCATATATTGAGATTTTAGATCTGTACATGCCACCATTCGTGGGATTAATAATAAACTAAATTAACACGTTGAGGTAAGCCATTTTGTCTTTTTTTTTGAAACCGCGTGGTCACATTTTATTTTGCCTCTTTTGTGTTCTTTAGAACCTGCGTTACATCGAACTGGCGATAGTTAGCTGAAGAGCACAGCGAGATTGTCTCTTCGAAGTCGTTCGTCCAACCATTTAAGCTTGTGTCCTTGGCGTTTTATGTAAGATACGACACCTTCAGAACACCTTCAGACCACCTTCTTTCTTATTTGGTACTTCTTTGGAACAACCTTTAAGAACACCTGTAAGGACCTTTCTTTTGGAAAATCTTTTGAAGGCCATCAACCCCTAGAGGGACTGTACTAGAACATAGAGGGACAGGACCATCGTATTGGAAGTTTCCACATAACAGATAAGCTTAGTTTTAAGAATATTGAAAAGGGGATACGCCCTGGTCTGATTGACTTAATACTACTACGCTACGTGTGTACGATATAACCTTACACGAGCCCTCAGCTTTCACATGTGTGTTTAATTAACCTATATTTTCTTTTGTATATACCTATTGCTTGCGGAACTTGCACGACCTAAAATTAAAAACAAAAATAAATCATTACTGGTGGTGAATAGTATGTGTATTAAATAAAACATATTTATTATTATATTTCTTTACCTGGCCTCTTTTATTCTTCTTAATTGGCGATAATGGTGGATTTATCTCGTCTCTGGCTGCTGCCATTCTTATAATATATATAAAACTTATTTCACAACCGTAAACAACACAACTAAAATAACCGTACTTGCGAGACTACAAATACAAACTGTGAATAGGTAGGCAGTAGTAGGTACTTTATATAATTAGGTACCAGGTAGGTATCGGACCCAGGCGCCGGCCCTGGCTACCTGCTGAGCCAATTAAGACGTTGAGGGCGTTGAACTAATGTTCTAAGGGGCGGAGATCTCACCAAAACAGACGAATCTTCGCTCGAGTGCAAGTCCATTCTCTCGTTGGATCCAGTATAGTTTGCTATAGCTAAATTGGACGGTTCTTGAGTTATTTAGAGATATTCAAATATATTGTTGAATTAAAATTAACAACGAGTGCAGTGCGCCATGGAAACCAAAAAAATATGTTCGTCATTCTAAATTATTCTGTAAGTGTCAACGTATTATTGTTGTTAGTGGTCAGTTAATATGCAAAATTATTACTCTAATGCAGATTATTTCAACTTATTTTTTATCCATGGAGAATGTAACAGAATTATTAGCAGAACGCGCAGAAGGTTTGACGAATTAAATCCTAATCTGCCACCAATAAAGAAGTTTAGAAGAATTTACAATAATTTCCTAGAATTTGGTACTTTTAAAGCAACCAATTAATCCCAGTCACTGGAAATGAAAATAACGAAATAACTAGCTTATTTTGAAGCATATCCACGACCTTCTATTTACACTGCCGTGTATGATATAGGTATTTCTTATTCCTCTATAGCAAAAATCTTGTGGAATCACAAAATGCATAATTACAAGTTTACTAAAGTGCAAGCCCTGCATCCAGAAGATGCTGGTAATAGAGTTCAATTTTGTGAAATGATATTAACTCACATTCAAGAAGATGACTTTTTCTAAAAAAAAATATCTGGACTGACAAGTCGAAGTTATCTCGTGAAGGAATATTTAATAGACATAACCGTCATATTTGGGTAAATCAAAACCTTCACGCTATAAGGAAAAGCGGATTCCAGGACAAATTTAGTTTTAATGTGTTTTTTCTATTAAAAGACAATATGTTTTATTACCATATTTATGATGGAACCTTAACTTTTCCGATTTTCTGGATAATTTACCACTATTAGAATTTGGAAGTTGTTGGTATCAACACGACGGAGCTCCAGCTCACTCTACACGAGAAGTATCAGACATAGTAGACAATATGTTTGAAGATAGGTAGATTGGACGACAAGGCCCTTGGATATGGCTCGCTAGAAGTCCGGATCTCACCCCGCTTGATTTCTATCTTTGGGGAAAGATGAAAACCAAAGTGTATGAGACGCCCGTCAATTCATGAGAAGAATTGGAAATCAGAGTAAGAAGGGCGTTTGAAGAATTAGATGCAAATGAAATCCGATCAGCAACCACTAGTGGTGTTATGACCCGAATATTAAAAAGTTTGAGCGTTAATGGACAACATTTCGAGCAGTTGCCAGTTTAGAAGATTTGTTTCTCTTTTGTCACTCATACTGTAATATCCTTCTAGGATATTATAGGTAATTAACTTTTAATAGGTTTGTTAATTTTCTGATCAGTAATAATTTTCTATATTTTTTTTTTAAGTTTTCAACTTAAATGTGAACTTTATAATTTTGAACTATAATTATTTTCCATGGCACACTGCACTCGATGTTAAATTTAGATCAACAATATTTTTAAATATCTCTAAATAACTCAAGAACCGTCCAATTTAGCTATAGCAAACTACATATGGGTCGAAAGGTAATCAAAAAAGGAAGCGAATTGGATTATAAAATACAGTATGTCCCATTTAAAATAAGACACTTATTGAAGGTCGAAGTAGTCAAAGTTTGACATCAGATATTGGACACCCTGTGTATTTTCGAGCATTTGTAGTTTATACATACATAAATAAGCATCATGTCTTTTTAGTATGTGGAACAAAAATTGGTTCTTGACAGTTAGCATAGCGAAAGTTATCAGTTTCTAATGTACGGATTTTTTTCGCATAAGATTTTATTAAAATCGAAATATCTCAAAAACTATTGATTTTAGGGATAGGGAATAGTATTGAAAGTTACCTTAAAATAACAAGTAGAATTCGAATCTTGAATAAAAAATATAGCATGCCATTTAAAATAAGGAACTTGTTATCGACTTCCGGTATAACCGGAAGTGGCACATACACGGCAATATTTTCATCGAATAGAGCACCCCTGAAAACCCCTGTGGGAAAATTTTCAGTTCCAAAATATAATATGTGGTTTCCTAGAAACGTCTAATAGGCCACTCACCGTGATGTACCCGGTATATATATATATATATATATATATATATATATATATATATATATATATATATATATATATATATATATATATATATATATATATATATATATATATATATATATATATATATATATATATATATATATATATATATATATATATATATATATATATATATATATATAGCGGACTTTTAGTATAATAATTGAACTATACGTTAGAAACAAAACAGTTTAGTAAAATTTATAATAAATAAATAAATAAATTACAGTGGTTATAAATTACAAATGGTTTAATAAAGGAAATAGCTATCTCGGTCGGATTAACCTGAAAATAACAAAAAGTTTTCTTAATTCCTGACCAAACATATCATCTTACTGCAACGTTAATTCGAGCAGATTAATTATATATCCTCTTATATTAAGGGGATATAAATTTCAGTTGATTGACAGAACAAGAAAATGAATCACTCAGACCCGATTTGACCCTTGATAAAAAGTTTTTCTAAACATAATGTATAAACTTTGAGAAGACGAAATACAGTGCCACGCGTTGAGTTATTAGTTATATCTCCAGAGTATAGTTTTTGTTGGATACTCGAGATTTTTTTTGGACCATATACCACAGAGATATATGAAATTATTGTACATATTTCGATTCCCACGGATGGTGGTTTATAAGATTTGAAGGGTCGTAATTGACGTTTCAATTTTCGGAAGCTCTCATGAAATTCATTTACTATGACGCTATATGTTGCGGTAAAATTGCGATTGCGGTAAGTTATTAAAAATCAGTTTCCTTAAATCATATTTGACTTTTTATGCACATATGAGAATAATTAAATATACCTTTAAGGCCATGATCCAGCTCCTCTCTATGGATATGTCCGAGCCACAGAGAAAGGTGACTGGTTTTCTTAATAATAATAATAATAATAATTCAATTAAATTGAATAAAGGCCTTTGGCTAGAAATTAGAAAGCCATTATGTTACATACCCCAGCACGCTTCTACAGTTTACTATTCTATCAGAGTATTATATTATACGTTTTTACACATTTTTAAGAATGTTTATTATTTTATATTTTTACAAGAATTTAAAATATGTTGTGGTTATTAATCAAAATTTCCTATCACCGATATTTATCATTCTATTATTTACCTACCTATCCTGATAATTGATTAACCTGCACCCATGGTAAACAATCACGTACTTCCGGAAAAAGTACAACTTAACTAAAATTGTACGTACTTCTAGCAGGAGGAAACTGACATGTCCAACCGTCCTTCTAGAAGATGCTTCCAGCAGGACAAGTGCTTGGATGTTCTATCACTAATGTATTTAAGAAATTATGTGTTTCATTGAATATTACGAATATTAACTGCAGCAAGTAATATGAAATTTGCGCTGTGAAATATATATTTAGGGCGATGCTCTTACAAATTCTGCTTTATAATTATATTCATTATCTAGAAGCACGTAATGTGCCATACATACATGTTATGGTCGTTTGCGTGTGATAACTAAAGCAGCTTGTACGATGAATTATGTGTTTTACGATTGTAAGTAAATAATTTAAATACTATCGTTATTATAATAGGCATATTGCTTTGATATTTGCTAATTATATAATTTGTAATTTTTATTGTTGTAAACTTAGAACCTTTTACTAGATCTTCAGTTTGTTGTAATTTTGTTCAGATAATAATGCTATTTTTTGAGTACCTATGGTAATTTAATAAGAGTAAATCCTATTTTAAGGGCTATTTGGATAGTTAATTAATTAATTTGGATAATTAATGCCATCCCAGCTGTACCCTAATTATTTAAAATGTATTTCGCAACAGCCGGAAAAATTCAAAGCGTAACAATAACGTTGCATTTACTTCAATAATAAACTGTGCAAACAATGATCTATTTATATGTTAAAATGACGTTCCAATCTATAATTTTTTCATGAGTTGCAATGGTAAAATAACGTTTAGCGTAATTATTTTATGTACTGTGAAATCTTTGTTTCACCATATACACCACGATGTTATATTCAACACCATCCAATTGAACATGTTAGTCTATAACTTTTTATATATTTATTTTGTAAAATCGTTGCTTAATTTAGATATGTAGACAATATGATTTCTAATTTGAAATCTAGTATGAAATCTAAGAATCTAGAATACATTCTAAGTCTGTGTTGTTAGTTGAAATACTTAATTACCTATTCGTCAAATATCTAACATTATCACAGTTATACAGGGTGAGTCAGTTTTTTGTAGACAAACTTTAACAGGGGATAGAACGCACGTTTTTAAAAAGAAAAGTGCCTATAAAGATATGGCCGATCTAGCTTCCTAAGGAAGATACAGGGTGTTAAAATTTAATTTTTTTTTACATTAATGTGTAATATTTTCTGAACGGAATGATATATTCACTAAATATTTTACACATATCTTAACCTGCATAGGATCAACATGTTGTATTGTTCCTGTCTAAAATACTATAGTGGATGTTACTTTTTTCGGGTACCTCGACTATTCTGCATAATAGAACTTTTTTTTCGTACGCCACTGACATTATCTGATACTGATTATCTGATTATAATATGAATTTTCTTTATGACTTATAAACGAACGCTTAGATTTTTTCATGTTTGGGGGATAATGCCTATTAATTAAGGCGCATAAAACAAGCGGTAAGAATGTTCAAAAACTTGCACAGTGGCGGGGTGGAAGGGGTGCTCCACCCCTTTCGTAAACAGAACTTCTACGCCAAAGACTATTTAAAAAAAACTGTTATTTTCATTATCTACATACAGTTTAACAAAAATAATGTCCCTTCTTCTGTTTCGAAATTCCTGTGCGGTTCCTAGTTATTTTGATTTTTAGTGTTTGATGTGGTACTAAATTTAAAATTTAAATAAAAAGTAATTTATTTATTAGCAATAATAATTATCGGCTAAATATTTAATTCTTTCAACGAAACCTACCTAAATAGGTATGGTGTGTTAAGGATTCTAAAAAGCCGAAATCTCTTATTCTTTATCTTTTTCCAATGTAGTCAAAATAAATATTTGTTATATCAAGCCTTACTCAAATACAATACTTTTATATGTTGAAATCTGTTAAATTACAAATGTACTTACAATACAATAGATTATTGTGCAGTTGCCAAAAGTCTTAAAAATTTCCTTTAAGTTTTATTAAACTTGTGCATGTACCAATTTCTGTTTCAATTTTTGTTGTTGTTTGCTAAATAATTTCCATTTAAAACTAGCGTATTTGTAACTGTACGTAATAATTGCAACAAAATATTATACTCCTTGGAAAACAAGTAAGCATTATGTCATATTTTGAAACGACAGTTTGACGTATTTCAAGTTTATCTACAAACAATTTTGCTTCATCTTGAATATTTTCACTGTTATTAATTATTATTTTTAAGATTAAAAAGTTATTTTATGTGATTTGCCAGATTTTAATTAGTGTAACATGCCGTTTACATTTACAAATAGCGAACAAGCCGACATTCATTTTATTTATGGGTTCGCAAATGGGAATTCAAGATACGCAGCCATAAGGGAGTATCGAAGAAGATTTCAAAATAGACGACAACCTCATCATTCCGTTTTTGTGAGTATCCACCGTCGATTTGTTAACCAGGGTTTGAAAAATGTACCCGGGGGCCGACAGAACAACCGTGGACGAGATAGAGACCGTATATTGCGGGAATTTAATAGGAACCCAACGACAAGTACTCGACGTGCTGCTATTGCTCTTGGTATTTCCCAAAGTAAAATTTCCCGGGTTTTAAAACGGGATCACAGACGCCCATATCATTTTCAACCTGTTCAAGGTTTATGTCCAGGTGACGCTGAACGAAGACTTACTTATTGTAGGTGGGTTCTTAACTCCATTCAAAATAATAGGGATTTCTTATCCAATATACTGTGGACTGATGAATCTTGTTTTACTCGTCGTGGTATAGTAAATTTTCACAATCTGCATGTATGGGCACATGAAAACCCACATGCCATTCGACCACGAAGTTTTCAACATGAATTTAGTACAAATGTCTGGATTGGAATTTACGGCAACCACGTGTTTGGACCTTATTTCTTGCCACAACGTGTAAATTCAGAAAATTTCCTACAATTTTTAGAAGAACACCATGGTAATATATGGGAAGTCATTCCTTTGAATTTAAGAAGACAGTCTTGGATTCAACTTGATGGGTGCCCGGCCCATTATGGCAGAAATGTAAGAAATTGGCTAAACAATAACTATCCAGGGAGGTGGATAGGTCGTGGAGGTCCAGTGGCGTGGCCTCCCAGATCCCCCGATTTAACACCACTTGACTTTTTTGTGTGGGGATTCGTTAAGGAAATAGTGTATACCACTCCGGTTAATACACTTGAGGAACTTCAAAATCGCATTAGAGATGCTTGCAATGAAATAAGGGTGCATCATTTAGTTAACTTAAGACGTTCTATGATACATCGCAGTGAAATGTGTATTGAGAAGAACGGTTTACATTTTGAACAAAGTATCTAATTTTATGTATGTAGGTACTAGTGTTATTGTTATTAATTCTTGTAATTGTTATTTATAAATCATTATTGCTAACAATTGTTATTTATTCCACAATTATTATTGTTAATTAAATATTGCTATAAATTCAAAAATGTTTATATCTCCATAAACATTAACACCAATGTTCATCTAATGTTTTTTTTTGTAATTGTAATTACTTGGAAAGAGATAAATAGAGATACTTGGAAAGAGATTTCGGCTTTTTAGAATCCTTAACAAACCATATTTAGGTAGGTTTCGTTGAAAGAATTAAATATTTAGCCGATAATTATTATTGCTAATAAATAAATTACTTAATTTAGTACCACATCAAACACTAAAAATCAAAATAACTAGGAAACGCACAGGAATTTCGAAACAGAAGAAGGTACATTATTTTTGTTAAACTGTATGTAGATAATGAAAATAACAGTTTTTTTTAAATAGTCTTTGGCGTAGAAGTTCTGTTTACGAAAGGGGTGGAGCACCCCTTCCACCCCGCCACTGTGCAAGTTTTTGAACATTCTTACCGCTTGTTTTATGCGCCTTAATTAATAGGCATTATCCCCCAAACATGAAAAAATCTAAGCGTTCGTTTATAAGTCATAAAGAAAATTTGAGAAAAAAAAATTATAATAACGACATTACACTGTCAGAGAAACAACGGCCAATATCTCGAAAACTGTCATAGTTAGAGCAAAATTACAAGAGATCAAAATTGTTACTAAGGGGCCGTTATTTTAGAAATATGTATCAGATAATGTCAGTGGCGTACGAAAAAAAAGTTCTATTATGCAGAATAGTCGAAGTACCCGAAAAAAGTAACATCCACTATAGTATTTTCGACAGGAACAATACAACATGTTGATCCTATGCAGGTTAAGATATGTGTAAAATATTTAGTGAATATATCATTCCGTTCAGAAAATATTACACATTAATGTAAAAAAAAATAAAATTTTAACACCCTGTATCTTCCTTAGGAAGCTAGATCGGCCATATCTTTATAGGCACTTTTCTTTTTAAAAACGTGCGTTCTATCCCCTGTTAAAGTTTGTCTACAAAAAACTGACTCACCCTGTATAAATTATTATTATGTAAATAGTTTAATGTCCAAAATGAATAATTTAATTTAGCCACTTTTCGAAAAGTATATTTTTCAAACAAAAGATGAATATTATAACGTTAATAAAACGGTTCTTATCACATAACAATATACTTTCATCAACAGCGTTTTTCAAACGTAGATTCCTTCTCATTCCTAAAATGGGGATAACGCGTTTAAAAATATTTAATATTTTAATAAGCGTTTAATATTTGAAGACATAAGTGGATAAAGGTGTCATGTCACATTTAAAAAAAAAACATTTTTTTTATTTCATTTTTTAAACTTCCCTGGTATAGATCTAACCTACCAATAATGGTAAATCCAATATTTGTAATCTATCAAACACGTTTTTAGTTGATAAAGGTGTTACGTAACATTTTTGATATTTTTTTTACATATTTACATTTTTTTTTACATATTTACATTTGCTTTTCATTCCCAAAAAGCAGATAGACAGATATCCAATGCTGACTTCACAGGAAAATATATTATGCGACAATGGATCTAACTGAACTGAAGATAATGCCAATAGAGACAGTAATGAAATAGCTACAGCTCTATGTGACGACTTTACATGTTTACTCTATTACTTAAAGAGGATCCTAAAATTGTTTCATGGATTTTATTTTGCGCGAACCTTAATTCTTTTTCCAAAAATAAAAGTAGCCTAAGTTACTCCTTATAACATCAGCTGTCTGCCAGTGAAAGTTCCGTCAAAATCGGTTCAGCCATTTAGGATATAGCCGGCACAAACAGACAAGCAAAAATTCTAAAATTAATTTTTTTTTAAGAGTACCATATATGCCTTTATTATGTTGACATCGCAAACAGACATTTCATTATTATTTATATGTATAGATTTTGTTCGCAATTTCCTGGAATTTTTTTTTCCGTGTAACCCTAATTCTTTTTCTAAAATTAAAGTCTAACATCAGCCAGTGAAACATCATCCAGTGAAAGTTGCGTCAAAATCGGTAAAGCCGGTTCGGATATTTTAGCCGGAACAAACAGACAGATAGATAGACAGACAAAAATTTTAAAATAAAAGTAGCAGAAGTTACTTCTTATAACATCAGATAATCTGCCAGTAAAAGTCCTGTCAAAATCGGAAAATTGTTTTGGAGATCGAATTTTGTTCACAATTTCATGGATTTTATTTTCTTGCGCATGACCCTAATTATTTTTCTGAAATAAAAGTAGCTTAAGTTACTCCTTATAGCATCAGCTATCTGCCAGTGAAAGTTGGTACAAAATCGGTTCAGCCGTTTCGGAGATTAGCCGGAGCAAACAGACAGACAGGCAGACAAAAAAAAATAAAATTGGTTTTTGTTGTAAGTACCGTACATACTATCATATGCATTTAGTAAAATGCCGTTTATTTCGACATTACAGAGACTTCAATTTTATTGATATGCATTGATGTATTGATAAATTTCAGTTAAAAGCTACATGACTTCTTTATCCATATCACATATTGAGTTTAAAGTTAGTGGATAAAGGTGTAATGTGCACAAAAATCTGGTTTCATAAAATCGTGTATTTCTTTTAAATATTGTAATAAACAAAAGACAATAGCCTGAAATTATCTATTTTATTACTCATTTAAATCAAAAGCAAAATAAAAAAGTTCCAATACAAAACGCGTTTTGTTAATTTATTCAAAACACTAAAATTGCCACTTATCTGTTATCCACTTATGTCTTCATTTAATAAACTGGTGCAACATGTGTTAACATTCTTAATTGCATTCTAAAAGAAAGTATACCTATGTCAATTGGTTTTTATAGTCAGTTGTCATACAGTAAGTTTTCGCGACAAAACACTCATCCACAAATTTTGCATTGACAAAAGTGCACTATTTTATTAACATTCGTTAAATTTTTTAAACGGTTTAAATAAAGCTAAATTTTCCAGCCAAGGAAAATCAATTTAAAGGTTGCCTAGGCCGTCAAGGAATGGTTAAAGCAATTAGCAGCCCGAATAAATCAAAGCAAAAGAAACAAATAGTCATATTTGAATATAAAAACCCAACAACCAATGATTTAATAAATACGTTGTAAAAGCAAATATTTGTGGTGTTTTATTTATTATAGAACTAACGTTAGAAATGACAATAATATGAATTTAAAGATAACGCATAGATTAACGTTATAAATCAGGCAAAACCAATCTTTAATTTACGTTCCTAATGGAAGGATATTATACTTTACCAATAAATGTTAATAATCTAACATTTCAAAACGTGTAGTGATCGCTTTCTTAACGCCAAAATTAAACGTTTATTTATAGGTAATGTTAAACATGATAATCCGTAACATTTTAAAGTTGATGATTGCACGTAAGAAGTGTAAACCCAATCACAAATGCTTTAGATGCATACGGATTAGAACAAATTATTAACGAGCCTACCAGAACTACCCAATATTCCAGCAGTTTGTTGGATCCAATTTTTTCAAATTGTAAAGATGTTGTTGCTTCAGCAGGGGTTGTCAATGCTGACTTGATATCTGATCACAGCTTAGTTTTTTGTGAATTATCATTACTTGTAACTTGTAGCAAAATGTAAAGCCAAATATATCACATTTAGGGATTTTAAAAATTTTAAATATGAACATTTTGATAGAGACTTGCAAGCGCTAGCGTGGGAGTTGATTTTATATGAAAATGATATTGAACATAAAATAAAACTTTTATCAGATTTTATTACTGAAATTTTTAATACGCATGCTTCACTCAGGACTGTTCGTGTAACAAAGGGCAGAGCCCCATGGCTTACTGTACTATTAAAATAATGATGCGTGAGAGGGAGAAAGCATTAAATAAATTTAAAAATTCTAGATTAAATTCGGATTGGTTAAACTATAAAACGTTACGTAATTTAACTTTAACAGCAATTCGGAATGAGAAGAAGGCATATTTAACCCGTATTCATATGAAAAATGATGCTAAAGAAACTTTTAAAACTTTAAAAAATATGAATATTCAAAACCTTCTAGAGAAATTCCTGCAAATTTAGCAAATCCTGATGAGATAAATAAGTACTTTTCAGCAGTTTTTCTTCAGAAACATGATGGAAAAGAACGAATAGTATTTTACAACTCAAATAGATATAATACCGCTAATTTTGATTTTAAGCTAGCTAGTGTCAAACAGGTTAATACAATACTACATAGTTTAAAGTCAAATGCTCGGGGTAGTGATGCAATTAGTGCATCTATGCTAAAATATTGTAGTCCATTTATAGATAAGTATGTAACACATATCATTAATTGTTGTATCGAACGTGGATATTTTCCCAACATATGGAAGGAGGGTATAGTTGTACCTTTACCAAAAATTATTAATCCACTTACAATTTCTGATTTGAGACCAGTTAGTATCTTGCCTTCAATATCCAAAATTTTAGAAAAATTAATGTATGAACAAATTCTCACATTTTTAAATGAAAATAATGTTTTATCTATTTTTCAATCTGGCTTCAGACAAGGTCATAGTACAGGATCGGCATTGGCACATATTACTGATGATATCATCACTGCGTGTGACAATCAAAAGGTAACAGCTATGGCACTACTAGACTACTCAAAAGCTTTTGACACAATAAATCATCTTTTATTATGTGCCAAATTAAAATATTACGGATTCAATGAAATTGGTGTAAATCTGGTGGAGTCTTATCTGACTGGTCGTACGCAGCTAGTCAAAATACACGATAAACTTTCCCAACCTTGCCATTTAGCTACTGGAGTCCCTCAGGGATCTATTTTGGGTCCTCTATTCTTTATTCTATATACAACTGATATTTTAAATTCAATTAACGTTAAAAAGCACGCGTATGCTGATGATACCCAGATTTATGAAAGTGTTTTTGTTGATGATGCTGTCACTGCTCAAAATGTAATTAATGAAAACCTGGAACGTGTGTTACAAATGTCCCTCAGTCACAACTTGATGTTAAATCCGAATAAATGTTGCGTTTTAATTTTTGGAAATAAAAGAAAAGTAGATTACGTAAAAAATAAATTAGAGGTAAAAATTAATAACGAAATTTTGACAATTCAATCTTCTGCAAAAAACTTAGGTGTATTATTCGACTCACAGTTACAATTTTCATCACATGTAAATAAACTCATTCAGAGATCTTATTACACATTAAAATTGTTATATAGTAATAGGCATATTTTAAATTTTAAGCTTAAAAAAATATTAGTTGATTCTCTTGTTTATCAGTTTTGAACTATTGCGATTTTGTGTACGGTCCATGTTTATATTCTGCTGATAGAAGTAGACTTCAAAAAATACAAAATGCATGCTGTAGAATTTTATATAACTTGCGAAAATATGACCATGTTTCCCAAAAATTAAGAGAAACTAAATGGCTTTCTATGGAGAATCGCAGGAAATTACATTTATTACGCTTCACACATTCTATATTAAAATCAGGTAGTCCTAGTTACCTTAAAGTTAAATTAATTTTTAGGAGGACACTGCACTCAGTTAACGTAAGATTTAAAGATTTATTAAATACTCCTAAATATTAAACAACCACATTTCGTAAAAGCTTTACCTATAACGCCGTTAATACATACAATAGTTTACCATCGCATTTCAAATCTTTAAATGCATCCAATTTTAAATTTCACGTTAAAAGATATCTGCTTAATCTGCAGTGAGAAGTGACGAGCGTCTGTATAGTGGCGGGTCTTCCGCTGCTGGGTTGTTTTTTGTGAAGGTCAATCTTGCGCTTTTATTATTATATAGAAAGTTTTGTATACACATTTTATTCATATATATGTATAGATTACTTATATGCCCAGAAACTTTACTTTAAATAATTTAATTTCACTAAATTAGTAGAATAGTATAATATATCTTACTTGCCATGTTTTAACTTTATAATTAGTATTATTGTGAAAATATATAGGGTTAGGTGTAAGAGTAGCTATGCTAAACTTCGCCCTTATATTTTCTTCTCTAAATAAAGACGTTTATTATTATTATTATTATTATTAAGTATAGGTATGTAAAAACAAAAATGGCGTGCGGGGAAAAAAACATTTAATTTACGTAAGTATATGTGTTTACTGGGTAACGTTTGATGATGAGGGAAATGACAAAAATCAAAATTACAATGGCAGCAGTCAAAAGATACACGCAATAAGTGAAATTAATCTAAACTGATCAACAAAATAAACGTTACACTGCCAAATTTGCTCTGATTTTGGAACAGAATAAATC
This sequence comes from Tetropium fuscum, assembly GCA_964058915.1. Taxonomy (NCBI): domain Eukaryota; kingdom Metazoa; phylum Arthropoda; class Insecta; order Coleoptera; family Cerambycidae; genus Tetropium; species Tetropium fuscum. The sequence goes on along the minus strand of CAXKVY010000466.1, from coordinate 119,515 downwards.
TGGATTGCCGCCGCCTATTTAGTTTCTGTTTGAAGTGTTAGCTAGAACAATGCTTTGTCTGCGGGTCTTTGTTTGTACCAAGGATATATGTTTCATATAAAGTTTCTACAGGGCGGAAAAGAAAACAGTGCTAAATTTCTGAAATTTCGGCATCTTCCCATTTCAACAAAATTTTTTTTTTCTGGATTTCAACATGAATGTCATGAATTAGAACCTCATATCTCGAAACGGTTTTTGCGCTTTTCGTTGATGTGCCTAATTTACACAGTGACCGCAAAAACATCCATTTTTGGCCTTGCGTTGATAACTTTTTTACTCGTGAACCGACTCTCAAAATCCAGGCCTCATGTTGAAGCTAAAACTGCAGTTAATAAAGCACGATAAAGGTAATCGACTCCAGGCAAAGTTTCAATATACATTATGCTGTATATATATATATATATATATATATATATATATATATATATATATATATATATATATATATATATATATATATATATATATATATATATATGTACAGCTGTATATGTTTTTCCTTAAATTCCTGGAAATCAGTTGTACTTGATAACGCTGCTAAAACTGCGGTAGCCGGTGTGAAGGGATATAATGAGGGTTTTTTACAGATACACTGCACAAAAATGAAGATTTTTAAAGCTGTTGTAAATGAACAACGTCATAAAACCTCTTAAGGTGGTCAAAACTGGGGTGTCTCCTAATCACATTTTAGTTAATATTAGTAATGGACTATTATTAATTTCTGATGATCTGATGAAACAAGATCTGTCAACAGTGTTTATCCGGGATACTAGAAATGATACCCTGCTTTTAAGATTGTGTTACGTGTCAATTGCGCTCGACTTTTCTATGATAGAAGATAGTTTGCGCTGTGATATCGTTGACTGAAAACTACACCTTTAATCAACGTAATATATACAACATAAATCTGCGGGTTCACAATATGCATTATACACACCAATGAATCATTTTATCATATAATTTTGAAGTATCCTTTATAGCATTTTTAACTGAACAATTCTGCGAAAAGACGCCGATATTGTACGCCATTGTAAGTTTTGAAGGATGTCCTTATGTATAATATACTCGCACATGTATATTGTATAACAAACTTGTTGAGATAAGTCAAGGAATTCGTGCAAAATGAATAAATATAATATAAAATTTATATTATGCCTCTTGTCTAGCAAGACAACCATTATTATTATAATTAAATCTACAATTAATTATTGATCTATGTACATCTATCCAATGTAATCTACAGAATATATTATTTACTTGTGATTATGGCGGTAATATAGAATGATGTAGCACGACGGCATTTTCAGTTCAATAGTGGACAGGAGCTGAGATATTTAATGAAAAACAGAATAAATTTGTTAGATTTATTGTACATACAGGTATAAACAGCAGAGATAGGTTTTATGAGCATATCTTCCAAAAAAAATCTATAGCCGACTATTGTACATCATATTTTGTTGAGCAGTAAGTATAATACTGCCATATTTTCTCTATAACCAACCCTCTTTTTCCGAAGATATATTAGAAACAGGCTGCTGTCGACCTCACTTCCTATCGTGCGTGTTTTGTACCACGTGTATTATTTAGCATCATAAACATATCATCAAATGCCTTGGTTCTACTGTCAATTATAGAATATTTGTGTTTCTGGTCGAATAATTGCCAATTTATCATTTACCTTTGCCTTTAGGGTTACACTACTGAACTGCTATAATATTATTTAAATATAAAATATTTCGTCGATTTATATTAGGGGAAGATGGGGGTAATACCACGCATCATTGCTGCAGTACTATACTAACTCACTTCAAGTTTTAAATATAGTGCGCCATCTCTTCTGTGCGCCAAATATAGTGCGCCATCTAGTGCGCCAACAAGTATCGGCGTTGGTTTATACAAGGCGACTAAATCTAATAGGGAACTAAAATTTTAATATAAAAATAATACTAGAAAACAGCGTAACGTTGTAATATAACGTGTACCTCAAAAGAAAACAAGATTTCTATTTCTGCGCGATCAGTATAAAGGATCTAAACAGCGATAAAATTGAAGCGGCCCGAAATTAGCTGTGACGTCACAAACTACAATATGCGTTATGCGTTGCGCCTGAAAGCGGCCGAATAAAGTATGAAATCAAGCGGTCGAGTGCTGTGATCTCCCGTAGCCAACCGAATCGGTCTCCTCATCGTTCGTAAATTGTAGGCTGTGGCGTCACGACTTTGAACCTGTTTGAAACGGTTCGCACGCACGTGAGAATTTAATAATTTATAACAAATTTATTATTGGGAATTTTAGGCGTCATATTTTGCATATCTGATTTTTCAGTATGGTAACAAAAATGGGAATGTTTCCTATTATTAATTAGGGATAAAACTACTGCATGGCCTTTTTGCAACGTTTAAACAGAATATATATTGTCTTACACTATGCGAATATCTACGAAATTTTTCGCCAGTGATAAAATATGTCAACAAACTTTCATTGGGGAAATTTCGCGCAATTATGTCTAGGTAATTTCGCACCACCGCGTTATTGCCTAACATAGCATCGATCCCGCTTAGGTTTTCAAATGCTTTAAATCTCAAATGTTGTACTTCGTTCTATTTTTCAAAAATATTTTTCTGCCCATGAAAGTTACGTTAACTCCTATTCCCTATACCTTTTTTTGCGTAATTAGGACTGCTTCAAAATGACAATTTAATCGTTTGACAGGCAATTTTATTTTAGAGTAAGCTATATTCTGCACCGGTATCTATTAAACTATGTATGCAGTTTTTCTTTTTTTTACCGGGAAACACGCATTAGTATTGAGTGTAACGTAATATGTACAGTTTATATTTGATTACATGTTCATCAAAATCGGCAACGCGGTGTTCACCTTTAGAATAAGTTATGGTAAAATATTTAATTCACGGTTACATCAAAGTTTCACATTCAAAGATTAACATTGCATGTCTTACCATTTGAATCTATTTTCCGTTGCACTCGAAGACAAACTGGGGACCATTTGAATCACATTACTATTTGCTTACAAAATAATTTACACAATTAAAACTATCTACTAATATGGCACTGAGTCTATCCCACTTATGTGTAATTTGGACCTATAGATCTTAAAAACGATCGCACTTAGGTACATACGTATATTCGCTAAATAGACAATATCTTCACAATATATAATTATAACCAACTAACATAACCTTTAATTCACTTTTAACCACAGCTAAACAAACGGAGAATTTAAACGTTCGTCATATTATGTGCACGAATGTTTTTACTTGTTTATTTTTAATGTGTATTTGACGGCTTATCATGTCCTTTTTTCGCCATCATCGGTATATCGGTATGAACCTATAATGACATAAGATAGGAGCTGTAATATTCCACGACCTGTGGTTTACATTTGTGAGGCGTTTACATTTGTAAAAATTGTAACCACTGGGGTTTTTACCAGATTGACCGATGTTGAAATGAAAGGGAGCGTCGGGGTTTGCAAAAATGTGTATACATACATAAATATATACACACATGATCTCATAGTCCTGGGTTCGTCGCGTATGCTTTAAAGTTAGAAGGGAAATCTTAATATGGAAACATGGAGATTTAGCTTACCTCATATGCTCTCATGATGTCGGTGTTAATCCTGTATGGCTAAAACCTCACATCATCACTTCAAGAGATTAATTCAAATAACTTCAAACCAAGATATATATTTAATATTTAACAGAATAAATTACGCTGACAATAAAACATTTACACTAAACAAACTATAAATTTGGACACAACCAGATGCGTCGCGCAAATAATGAATCTATTCATATGAAAACAAAGCTAATCGCTAGGGTTAAGTAGACCTGATTCTAATAGAACAATTTTGAGTGCCTTTCCGCTTATTAAACTATTTGACTTTAAACCCGAATTTACTATCTGAAAACCTGCCGGAAAACTGCATAATTTTGGCTAAGATTGTTGCTCCAGTCCTTGCTGGGCGGGACCAAAGTCGATCTTTCATCCCCTTTAAGTAATACCACTTACTGGGGGTGAAATCTCCACCAATCCTACGGGACCTACTTTACCCCTTACATGATCTCAGGAAACTATTCCCGTACTCTAACGACATCTGGTTGCAAAATAGAAACTTAACATTTTACATGACATTTCTGAGATTACTCTTTCTGCATCAATTAGTTAGCTGGTTGGTCATTTTTCCCATAACCGGAAACCATAAATTAAGTGACGCTTCTAACGGACAACTATTATTTATGGTCGAATCTTTTCGTGACGCTTTTATGGATAGACCCTGTTAATTTTACAATTGATTTGAGATATTTTACTTTTTGGTAGTTACACATCTGTTTACGATTACAAAGTTATGCATTTACGAAGCTATGAAATTTTGCTAAGACCGTACTTAAAGAAAACACATTATACAAGATGAATTACTCATTTAATGTGGACCTTCTTAGAATTCTCTAAATAATAAACAAAGGACTTCTTGGGTCGCTATTCCCTTTCCGAACAGAATTATGACCTGCACTTTACCATTTACAAAATTGAGGTTTAAAATTGGGCGGGGGTATTTTTCGTCGGGGAATGTAATTTTCTACGTCTATCTCTTTCTTTTCTCAGATAATTAGGCCAGTTGTCATAGGATCAAATCGGGTGGGTACCTTAGAAAAATTCCGAGCTTAATAAAACTTTGAGATGTTGTTTGTGATGTTGAGATGGGTGACGGGTGACTAGTATACCCGATTTATCCAACAACATAAAAAACCCTGTGGAATTGTGCGGTTGTGCGGGGGGGGGGGTGCTCGAATAACCCCAAAATATTTGCTTTTACTGTAATTTTACTGGCAAAACGTATTTTTGAACCTCATAGGTACCTATATAGCAACATTTCTCAAAATCGAAATAAAATATTAAAATACTAGTTTTTAATATTTATTTTCCATTTTGCAACATATTTAATAGAGGTGTGGCATCTACTTCCATTCATACGTTCAGCTACCTCCCACCCTCCATTACCGATTCGATTCCCTACTTTCTCCTCTGTAGGATATTCATACTAAACAGTGTTCTTATAAGGTCCTAAAACCTATAACTTTGAATGTTTTTGAGTTGTGTCTCAGCCGTTGAAGGCATGTGCTCATTCATTTTAATGTGAATGATATTGACAGTGAATAACCCATACGCGTACATGTGGTTCTTACTCCATAAGGTTGTATGGAGTAAGACCACAACACCACGTTCCATTAGCGTGCCAGACCTATGTAGACTATCTGCAACAGTTTAAGAGTAGAAATTACAGCAAATTTAATATCTACAATTTACTAATATGAAGTTGTCCGTTAAAATAAACAGTCTTTGAAATATTTCGAAAAAAGTACAAAAAATTTGGGGTCTTCCTCCCCCCACAAAATTCCACAAAGTTTTTTTCTTAGATAAATTGGGTGTAGCACTATTGGACACCCGCAAATAACATCCCAAAGTTTCATTAAATTCGGAATTTTTCGAAGGTACAAAGTACATCACGACTGGCCTAATGTACAATATTTGTCATTGCTTTTATGTAACTTAATTGCTTTTATTTAACTTATTTAACTAAGCGCTAGTTGCTTTATCGATTTTCCGTATATTTAAGTAAATTACTCGTAAATATCATGTTTCTGCTCTGATAAAATTAGTGCAATGTGTGAAAATGCGCGACGGTTGGCAGTGTCCAAATGAAGCGCGCTTGTCTCCTGGATTATATCATCGTCACTCGTCAGTTATTTGCATATTTCTATCTCAAAGGCGCCTATGAGCACCATCTTATGTTATAGCTACCGAAGTAATGACGAATTGTTCCCTTATTATGTATTATTAGGTTATCTTACGCAGAAATGCGATTATTGTCGAGGCAATTCATCTTCCACTGTGTTTCATCAGAATTTCAAAATGGTTCATATACATTATAACTCGCCTTGTTCAACTAAAATATGGCGAGGAAGAAGTAAGTGTAATATAATTTGAAATCTAAATACTATTCAAGCGGCACTTTAAACTCAATTAAGCTTAAAATAAATTAGAATAAAAATAAGGCTTGCATAAAGATATGCAAATTAAATTCCGGTTATATATCTGGATAAATGTTTCTATTTTATATTAACGTACACATTCTGATTATTTTAGGTAATGGTAGGCAGTATTAATCAATGTAATTTCCTAAAATATAATGTACGAGGAATTTTTGGAAACTATCATTTGTAATGCCAAATAATATTACATATTATCTTAAGGAGTTTCTTCAGTGTAACGAGGGTAAAGAAAAATACATAATTTGTGGTTCATATATTATACACGTCTGATATTTTTTTTGGTTTCATGTACGTCGTTTGGGAGAAAATTGATCTCAAAGTTGAGTGTTTATACATGGAGTATTATGAGAGTCCACTCTGAAAAATGCGTTCAATCGACAAAAGTGACAAAAAAATTAAGACATACAGACGTAAAAATCTGCATCAACAATTAGGCAAAAAATGAGTCCCTTACTACGTATTTTCGATGCAACAGACTAAATCGCAACAAAAATAGCGAACTTCTCGGTTAGAACATGGTGATGCGAGGAGACGCGCAACACTGTAGAGTTTGACCAAACTCATCTCAGCCCAGAAATGCGCAGATAAAGAGAGAGAAGATAGAGAAGAGAGCAGATAAAGGACAGAACCTCAAGGTCATGGCTAAGATGAATTTGGTACACATAAATATATGTACGCAACATGTATCCTTGAACGGTGCGTTTAAATCTTATTTCTTTATATTCAATTATTAAAAAGTAAATAATAGTATTTTATACAGGGTGTTTCTAAATTGATGCGAAAGATATGAAGGGGTGATTTTTCAGCAAAAATTAAGGTGGGTCTTTCATATAAATTATTTTCCAAAACCCCTTCCCCTCCAAGTTACAGCCCTCTCAAATTGGGGAAAAAATTATTTTTATTTATTTTCTCACTATGGAAGAATTTAGAAGAACGAAATTTGGCGAAGATCTTACATATAAAATAGCAGTTATAGCCTATAAATGGCAGTTTGTGTGTAACCATGACATATTGTTATAAGGGCGTAAAAAAGCCAACCCCTACAATATTTTTCTTCAGAACTTTTTTATTTAAAAATTTGATGTGCTGTTACTTCAATCTGCAACTTTTTGGTCTCTTGAGTTTTCTCCGAGAAATTAATTGTATGCCCACAAAAAATAAAAGTATGCTCACATTGCCTTTCAAATAAATTCACTGAGGGGCTGTTAACCGGTGAAACAGTCAAGTAGGCTGTTGTCAAATAACGTCATTTTGACACGTATTTAAGTCATTATGAAATTTAAGTATAAATTTGTTAGACCAATGCCGAAATGGCAGATATGCATTTTTTATATGGTCGTGCTGATGGAAATGTATTAGAAGCTTAACGGCTCAGTTATATTAAGAATGAACATTACCTCATTATGGCATATTCACACGTACGCTGGCGTCCATTTGAAAGTGCACGATTTTTTTTGATATTGTAATGTGATCTTTTTATATTTCATTTTGACACTTATTTGAAACCTCAAACAAATGTCAGTAATTAACTCCGTAATTTACAAACTACTTTATTAGTTTCCAAGTTTTAAAATGCCGTGGTTAACTGAACCTGACAAATGCGAGCTATTACATTGCTTTAAAATGATTGGTCATTACAGGCAGTTGCAGATGAGCTAAATGTGAGTAAGAGTTGTATATTCAAACTCAAAGAAAAATGGAATGCAGTAGGCAACGTTCGCTACACCCACGGCGGAGGGCGTCGTAAAATAAGCACTGTGGAGCAAGACAACCTCTTCCTAGACCATCTTAGAACGAATCCGTTTGAAACAGCAGTGACGGCCTGTTTCGAAACGGAGTTTCCTGGATCTGTGAGGTCTGCAAGGCGGCGGGTGAAGGGTTCAGAGTTACGAAATTATGCGGCAGCAAAGAAGGTATTTTTGGATCCAAGACATAAAGAACAACGTCTTAATTTTGCGAACCAGTTTGTCGGTAGGCCCGACGACTTTTGGAATAATGTCATATTTTCCGACGAAAAGGTCTTTCAGTCATGTCATGATGGTTCCATCCGCGTCTACCGACCTCAGAATTCGAGGTATGAAGAGTGGTATATTAAACCTACCGACCGGAGTGGACATTTTTCCATCAATGTTTGGGCATGGATAAGTTTCTTAGGTCCCGGGGTTTGCTGGAGGATAGGAGAGCGCCTTACCGAACAGAGTTACATACGCATATTGGACAATATTATGCTGCCGTCCATCACTAAGTTGTATCCTCATAATTTTATTTTCCAGCAAGATAATTGCTCAATTCATACATCAAGAATTGTAACTAACTGGATTAATGAACACAACATAAACGTGCTACCTTGGCCCTCAGCTAAGTCGCCCGACCTAAACCCAATTGAAAATGCATGGTCGATGATTGTTAAGAATTTTATAATAGACCTGGTAATAGACATTTCCACTCAGCAAATTCCGAAGGATTGTGGGGAGCAATTGAAAATGCTTGGGACAATATCAACGTAGATTGCACGAGGACACTTGTTTCATCAATGAGACGTCGATTGCAAGGTGTAATAGACTCAAATGGCGCCTGGCCGAAATATTAATTTTATACATACCTACTCGCGTTGGAGTTTTGTAGTTTTAAGTTACTTAATTTTTATAATTTAGTTTATTTTGAACATTTTTGGGACGTTCTTTGTTAATTTGGAATTTTTTTGATAAAATAATAATACACTTTTTAATTTTGATAAATAATAATTAGACAATTGTGAATGTCATAATGACACATCACATGAATCTCAAATTTCAAAATCAGTTTTACAAAGATAAAATATAACGAAATCTGATATAAGAGTCGTGCACTTTCAAATGGCCGCCAGTGTACCTATTGATCAACGGTAATTTTTTTAGAAGAACTGTCGATTGCGGTCGTGCTCGAGAATTAAGAACCGTACCGCTAGAGGAGGCTGTTCATAATTTAATAGAAGAAATTCCTGAAACAAGTACAAGGAAAATTTCCGATATATTAAAATGTAAGCTATTCCACAGTATTTAGAATTCTAAAAGAACAGCAGTTGTAACAAGCGCTTTCTATCTCGTCTAATTTTTTATCAATAGATAATTCAAATGATCACCCAAGTTCCACTGTTTTATCTCGTATTTTGTTTAGTAATGAGGCTAACTTTCCAAGGGAATCTATTAGAAATTTCTTTTAATTAAATGTATGGCTTGGTGTCATTGATGATTATTTAATTGGCCCATATTTTCTTCCAATGAGATTAAATGGAGACGCATACATCCATATCCTTGAAGAAGAGTTGCCCCTACTTCTTGAAGATGTCCCTGTTCAAATTAGGCAGGAACTATGGTTCATGCATGATGGCGCTCCAGCCCATTTTAACATAGTATTAACGCCCGTATTCACCTAGACGCAGTTCATACGAATCGTTGGATAGACCGAGCAGGCCCGCAGAATTGGCCCGCCCGATCTCTAGAATTAAATCTGTTGGATTTTTGCATTTGTGGTTTTCTTGAAAGTTTGGTTTATGCAACTCCCGATGAAAATATAGATAATTTAAGAGATCGCGTTGTGGAATCATGGGAAACTATTAGAAATACACCCGGATTATTTCAAAGGATACGGAATTCAATGAGACGAAGAGTAGATCCGTGCGTTCTTGCGGAGGGGGGCATTTTTAACATTTATTATAATTTTTTGATTGATATTTTGTTTCCATTGTTATTAGTTTGTTACTGTTGATTGTTATAATAGTGCATTTATTTAATATGTTATTGTGGTATTTTGCAATTTATAGTTCTATTCAATTAAATAAAATTGTCACTCTTTTATTAAAGTCTATTATAGTAACTCTCTATAAATTAGAGAAAACAAGAATAATGATAATACTTCTCATAATGACTTCCTTTGACAACAGCTTACTTGACTATTTCAACGAATAATAACCCCTCGTTGAATTTATTTGAAAGGTTTTACAGATGCTGAATAAATGTACAATCATCTAGATATCGCATAGTATAATAAATTTTAAGATCAGCATACAACATTTTTTTACAGTCTATAATATCATTGATATATTGATATTATCACAGATTCCCAGATCATTGATAAATAAATTAAATAGTAATGTCCCCAAGTTCGATCCCTGTGGGACTCCAGAGGTGGCAATGCAGTGATTTGATTGATAACCATTGTAAGTTAAGAAAGGTATGGGAATTACTTCATACAAAATTAGAAAGTTTTTGTAAAATAATATTATGATCAGTACGGCATTGGAAAAATATGTATAAATCATATTTCTGGCTTTTACTATCCGTTACACTGTATACATATTGCAAGAAAGTTATCAAGTTTGTAAATGTAGATCGATTTGTCATAAAACCATGCTGATAAGGTGATATTAAATTTTTCACGGCCGGATAAATGTGATTATATAATGATATCTCCAAGACCTTTTCAGTTACATAATACAGGATAGGTCTATAATTGAGTAACAGAGATTTCCAGGCTTAAGAACTGGCCATTTTCCATATATCTGGATAATTACATGTTTTGATGGTTACGTTAAATTTAGCTAATATTGGCCCACAAAAACATATTTACAGTTTGAAGCTACAAATTCATTCAGAAAGTCTTTTATTTTTAAATTCGTTGATGTTTACAACTGAAGTTGTTGAAAACAGGGGTTATATTTGTGGCAGTATCAGGTAGAGAATACACTCCATTAAAATAGTTACAAAATCCTTCGACTATGTATGCCGGTGTGTCATATATATGTACATCATGGTCTACTAATTTGCCAGGTATTCTACATAAAATTGTTATCATAAATAATAGATATAGGGCCGTTGTAGGAAATTAGTAAACTCAGTAAATATCTAATTTTCAGCTTCTCACTTGTAATCGGGCCATTTTTGGTAAGTAGCATTATAATTAAACATGCATGGTAAGTTATTGACGTTTATATAAAAATTAGATGTTTTTAAAAATGTTTTTTCGACCAGATCAAAATGATCAACTTTGCACGTTTTATGTAAAAGAATTTTTTATTTTTGTATCAGACGACAAAAATAGAACATTCATCCATATAAAATTTGTCAAAATAATTTTCATTTTTCGTAAATTCGAAATTACCCAATATTTTACTCAACAAGCCGAGATGCGGTGAACTTTAACTAGAATATATTTCAAAAATATGCAACCAAGAATATAGGTCAACAGATGTTTTCGTTTTGTTATTACCTTGTTATTATTCCCCTCTGGGTTCGGGGCCACAATTGTAGAATAGACCCAGGGTACCTCCTACCTGTCGTAAGAGGCGACTAAGGTGACTGAATGGGACCGCCTAGCCGCTTAGACTTGACCGGTAAGATCGTCAAAGTTATGCTGAGCGGGCGTTGGTGGCACTTGGATGGGTGACCTAGGCAGGCTTGGGCCCGGACTGTGGCGTCTGCCCGAGTCCTGGGAACACTCAACACATCTGCAGCGGACGCGTGGTCCCAGATAAATGGTAATGAGGACCAGAGTATTTAATCTCGGTAACTCAGAACCATACTATCATACATACAAATTGTAGAGACTTTGCCACCAGGCCACCCGTAATAAATAGGATGGTTTGAAGAAAAGTACTCAAGTAAAAAGGAGGAATGCACAAAGGGCCTAATGAGGCCTAAGTGCTGTGGTGGAATGGGAGTGTAACACTACCTTCCACTACACTCCGACCCATATACATACATTACCTTATTATTATTAAGTTAATCCTTTTATTTATGTAATTCCACTAATCACGTGTCACTTTCGATTGTACTATACGCGAACTAGTGAACTATGCTGCTGTACTCTGGTGATGGCGTCATCTACTCTGGTGGTGGCTATATATCGCTGCACTGCCTGGAACGCTGTAACTGGAATGCTGACTAGTTCCTCTCATACTCTCTTTACTGCTTGGGATTTATATACCCCTAACTTTAACTTACTTGCTGCTGCTATTACCTCCAAACTACCATCACTTGTTAGTCTGACTTTGGAACTTAATATCCTGTCCTTGATGGTTATTAAACTTCAATTAGCCTTCACATGGCTGGGAGGTTACCAAGCTTCTTCCTTTTACACTTGTAAAGTAGACGAAAAACACTTATATTCGCTGTTTCACTGCTCCAAAAACCCTATGTAATTATATTATTGCTTACTTATCACGAATTTAAATTTTTTAATTTAATTTATATTTACTTTTCTTTTACAAACTTAAAAGCGTGGCTGTTGCCTCCAACCCCGTAACTAGACCCCTTTTTCTAACTGTTGGTTGTTGCTACCGTTACTTCAATCAAATCCGTTATTGTGCAAGCGAGGGATAACTAGATCTCTACTACTCATCAGACATTACTAAGTAATGTCTTGTGACAAGCAGCGTCCTGCAATGCAGGCACCTAGAGCAGCGACCCTAGCCAAAAGTAGGCTAAACTACATACTGAATGGATTTACAGGCAACAACTACTCAGAGAGCTAATACTCCTTCCTGTATTGAATTACACCTGCAAATCCGATAAGATAGCCATGGTCATTCCCCATGATGAGAGCCAACAGCTCGAAACTAGTCTACACCTGGTGGTGGTATTGGTGAATGACCATGGCTATCTTATCGGATTTGCAGGTGTAATTCAATACAGGAAGGAGTATTAGTGCTATGAGTAGTTGTTACATATAAATCCATTCAAAATCCAATATTATTCACGATATGATGGAGACTCGATAAAAATAAATAAAATAAAGGAAAACTAAAAATAGTTGACCTTTGACCGAGATGAGATAACTGAAGTTATCAAGGTATCAATTTAGTTAGTTTTACTTGATTGACCAAGTTTATACCAGCCACCTATCGGTTTATTATTAGCATTAGCAAGCATACTGAAACACATTAAAGTCTTGTGAAATATATTTAGTACTCCTTGAATAAAACATTTTAAGTGTGTTGTTGAGTAGTATATACGGCGTTAGTGGAAAGCTCTGGTGGGTTTTATTTATTAAGAAATAAAATATAAAATATGGGTCACATAAAGCATATATATTTGTTTGGAAAATAAATAAAGTTAATTTACCCAGAATTAAAATGAATTTACGACTGAAATAATTTGTTTTTGTAGAAATATAATATTGTAAAAGTTAAAACGTACATAGTTTTTATATCAGGACAGAACTTTGATAGCCGCAATAAAAAGGTTATAAGCCTTGAAATATCGCTGTGGAATCATCAAATAACGAAGTCCCGGATACCAAAAGGGCATTCCAGTTTATGACGTCGCACGACTTACTTAAACCAATAAAATAATAATGGTAATTGAGTTAGTCAGCGGTGGCCCATCGATTTCGTGTTATTTTGTATACTGTTCCACAATTATGGCTCTTCTATTATTGTGTATCTTGTATGTTTATATTCTTCCGCCACGAATTGGATCAGCGTTTATTAACAAAAATAGATTTTCAAGTTTTTGGACTAGGTACATAAAAATATAATAAGCTTAGTTACTATTAGAATTTTGTTAGTACATACCTACCTATTTGTGGGAATACGGCAATCATGGGCTAACAAAGTCGTGGGGTTATATATAAGTCAAGTCATACAATGCCTATACTAGTCTTGTGAAATTAAATTGTGATATTAAAAATTGAAGTATCAATTAATTACAACTCTTCTGAGTATCTTCAAAATTTTAAATACAAAAAATTATCAAGTACAGAAAAGCTCAACGTACTTACACTTCTGAAATAAAATCTTCTATATATTCACAGAATCACATTCTATATATTCACACACCAATATCGATAGCACAGCCATTTGTAAATATCCACTAAGTAAACTTTCGATTTGAAATACCCTCTTGCTATGTACGTAACTACGTTTTTATTATAAATGTACTTTATTGCTTTCGAATGATGCTTCTCTTATAAGAGTCATAAATAAATCCAGTTCTAGTTAAATAAGAAAATCAAATCCTCTTTACGTACTTTAGAGATTATATATTGTGAGGTAGAGATATGGGTAATGTGTATATTTATATGAAATACATCGACTAAGGCCCATATAGGGCCCAAAAATGTGGCACTTTTTACGTTTGCCCTTAACTTTTTTGTTAATCAACCGATTTTAATCAGCTCGGTGTCGTTGCTTACATAACACAATGGACTATAGACAGAAAATGGGCAATGTCTACTAAAGATAATGGAGAAGCTATGTGAGCAATATCTGAGGGATATAACATTGACTAACAATCCTATGCATGACATTCATTGAATATATGTCCGCTGCGTTTGCGATAGTTACATGTTTTTTGAAATTGGTAACATGCAGCTTCTTTGTTATTTATTATTTGATTTCGAGGTGGCTATGGCCTATCGAATTTTTGATTCTCGAAATAAGAAAGTTGAAGTTCTCGCTTGATGCGCAGACAAGCTGCAAGCATCGTTGAAGGGTTACTTGCTCTGATTATTTGGACTAATTTGGTTCCAGTCCGGTGAAAGGGTATTGAGAGTAAATGTTTCAATTAATTGGCTTTGTGCTCTTTTCGGTTCTTCCGTATGATTTGATCTTTGGATGGCTGCGTGCATTTTGCCACTATGCGTTTGAAGACGCGAAAATAATGTTAAAGCAGCTTCGTTGGGTAGTTGCTTTACTCGCTGTAAATCTTGGATGAGATATGTTGTCACGTCAGTCTCCGAAGTGAACTGAAAGCAATTTTCTTATTTCGGCCCATGTTGCTGGATTTCGCGAATTTTTTATTTGCGTTGCACATCCACGTAACTTGTTCTTAAAATCTGAGGTTAACTGCGTCCTTTGGTCACCAATGGCCATACGGTATGCTTGGTCACAAGCATTAAGTGTTTAAAATGATCACCTTCAAATTCTGGTACAATTGAAAACATTTCAGATAATCTGTAAGGTTCTACCTTACAGATTACTTCTACCTGTGCATTTGCTTGTGCATCTGCCTGTGTGTTTGCCATAGCTATTTTGCCGTGAGACAATCGAATTTCAGGGAATATTGGATAATCGTTGTTCAACAATACAGTTATATGACACAAAAAATGTGCAATAAGATGACTCAAAGTAAATGATCGTACAGAATGTGTCTCACTGGGATGTGGAGATGAGTTTCTTTATTTCTTGCGTTGTGATGCGTTGCGTTGTGTTTCTTCTTTGTTCCTTTGTTGAGTTTCTTGGTTCTTTTTCCTCCTCTCGAAGGACTAGGATCCACCAGTGCCAGTTAGGATCTGGTTCCTTGTTCTAGTATTGTTTTGTTGGGATCCTACCGACTGCGCCACCTGTTAGATTTGGAACTGTCAAGACTTTTTTTTAAAAACAATTTATTCACTTTAGTATCTAACACTTGTTACTTGGTTACAATGAGATACAATAATTACGACAGACAATTATGAGTTATTAACTCGTTGAGTATAAAATAGAAAATGAACTTGGAAAGGATTTGGGTTGTATTGTAAGTGTTAAATGCTGATAAGACATGTAGGTGTTCTCGTGGTCATATTAGAATGTGAGATAAGTGACTTAGTAGTACAGTTATAATACAATGGAGTCTATATAATGTTAATAAAACATCAATAATAGGGATAAATGTATTATGTAAATCTTGATTTCTAAACTTCTATATCATGCTCTATTAAACTTAAACATTAAATAACCTTTATAAAGACACGGAAGTTTAGCAATTTCTTTGAGAATCGTATGCAGCACCGATATCGCTGACTGAAGTACTGCCATCTTCAGTCAACGCCGATACTTAGTTGTGCGATATAAAGCGATTTATAACCAAATATGATACTTGTTTTCAGTTTCCTAAGTGTTGTGGCTTCGCATTGACGCTATCGTTTCTCTTTATGAGTATATAAAACTCATTCGCTTGTTGGGAATCGTAAAAGCAGAGCTGTTACGCATCCGGGGGGGAATCAGTGCTTTCAGGGATACATAAATATTCACGGATGGCCTTTTAAATTGATGTAATGAGACCTCTCACACTGCAATCTCTGTAGATTTTGTTTTAATGGACATAGGTGGAAGATAAAAGGGACTTTAAATTATGACATAAATAAGCTTTCTGAAGGGTTAAAAACAAGTAGAACCTACACGTGGCAGTGCCATACATAACATATATAATATATAATGAAAGATACAACAAAGGCGATATAAAAATAGTTAATTCAATAATGTCCGAAAATATGGTATTTAATTTAATATTTTCAAGCTGCATATATAAGTGCAGAACGAGTATCCAAATAAGGGGATTTAATTGAATAGGGGAGGTGGGAAAGAGTTATGCACATGGGCCATTTTTGTCGCGATGTTTATAATTTCAAAAAAATAATATAAGACATTCACTGTAACATGCCTTCGTATCAATCAAATATATTTTTATCTTCCTCTAGTGCACCTATTTCCCATTTGTCAAAAAAATAAAGAAATATTTCACCCGTCGCGTCGCGTCATCGAACCGTTCTATTTTCTGTGTATTATTTGGTTAGTCATATGGTATGAAGCATGAAAATGTAAGGATATGATCTATTAAAAAGGAAGGTTGTACATAGTACTTTGTTATCTTTGTTTTGCTATCCATAAGAGAATTAATTTCGGTATTGCGTTGAAAACTATTACTGTTTTAACTTACTTTTAGCAGAAATCAGTTAAAATATTAAGTCAGTGATAATTATAAAAGTATATGCCAAAATTCATACTGTTATGCCTCTACAAAATCTATTTCTATTCTATTTAAATGCCTTCTTTTAAGTCGATATATTCGATATATAAATATTATTTATTCAAAGTGGTATTATATTCTTTTAAGATTTTAGCTCAAGCTCAAAAGATTTATATTTATTGATATAACCATAACTTTTTAAAGATTGTCTTAATATGTGAAAATATTTTATTGATAATGAATTTATTCTGGAAGAAAAGAGATTGGTTTTCATTCAATTAGGACTTAGAAAAAAGCAATTTTATTTTATATTATAACAAATATTCAAAAGAGAAGTTGTGGTTTTGTTATTACCTCGCTACAAAGTTAATCCTTTTATACACAAACACTCGCGCACGTCACTACCGCACTTGGGTGTTGACCTCTGTTGGTGCTGTGATGAAACTGCGTTGCCTTCCTCGCTATGGAAACAGCAATGGCGGCTTCTCTGTAAGAACTGCCTCTAGAATCGCTCTGAAATCAGGAACGATGTCTCGGAAAGTTGCTGGGACGTCTTTTTCGATGTATATACTAACTTGTTGATTATATTAACCCTGGAAATTTTATCAGGATACGACGAAAACTGCTGCAGAATGCCTATGATACTGCCTAGACCATCTAATACGACTTAGATAACCCACTATTACTTAATTTCACTTATTTACTTTACAGAATATCTACAGAATGTATTTACAGAAACGCGTGTAATTACTATTGTGTACAAATTATAATGCTAACTTAGATATTATTAAAAAATGTACTTAATTTTCTGAGAGGGAAATTATAAGTGGCGACCGCCTGGAGTACCTTTTACTTTCTGCTTACGCTTTATTATTTGTAGTTAAGGAAGTACCTTTCTCAGAAACAAAGATACTTCCCTAGTTACCAGTGCTTCATTACATATTGTCGTTAACTGTAGACCAAACTTATGATATCATTATTTACAATTTATACATTTTCACTCTGGATTATGATTTGAAACACTTCACATATTACTTTTACGACCTTTGAATTGTTTTGTCTTGGTATGTGTACGTTCGCCCTCTGTGTTTTGGTTTGAGACTAAAAGCCCCACTTTCGGAGATCCTTTAATACATATTTATTTATAATTAGATGTAGTTTAATAGTTATTTATATTGAATAAATTATAATATGATATGTCGAAATTATTATTATTGTCCAATGATTTCTCTGGTGATTTTTAATTGAGATATTAATAAAACATGGCTTCACCAATGAACGTGTAGCTGATTAGATCAAGGGTTGAGATGCTCTGTCTTCGTTTTGCTAGGCATATAATTTAATATACCAGCATTGCCTTTGTCCTATGCATATTTATGCATATTGTCTGGGTTATTTACTTTTTACATTACTTTTACGTTTACCCATTATATTAAGACTATTTTCTCACTCTTTTTCTGGCTCTATGTTAAATCAACGGTTAAAGATAAACACGAGAGCGCCTCAGGATAGATATTGTTGTTTTTGACACGTCTCATAGTACTACTCGTACATCATAGTCCTACTCATTTAACGTACTATAACTGTGAGAAAATAATATATTGCTGCTCTCAATTTATTTTTAGTATATTTCATTGATTTATATAGAACATTCACCTGTCTACACCTATGGCGTAAAGTCAATAAACTGGCAAACGCAGCTTTATATATCAATTTCCTGATTAATCTGTTTATTTTTGCGATTCGCGTGCAGGAAACTAGGAAAAATAATGGGAATGTTAGAAACTGCCACAGTATACCTTTTTCCAGTGCTTTCTTTTATTAAGTGAACAACGTTTGATGGAGTATTCGGAAATTTATTTAATGATCCGCAATGAGTAATAATAGCAATTAATATTTCAGTAAAGCAATAATATGATACGCTTATTAGGGCTTATTTGGGTTTCAAACTAAGAATACTCTAATTTATTTTAGATTTCAGTATATTCTTAAGTAAACACTTGGAAATGAGAAATATATGAGCCATTTTACCCGGGAATATTTCAACATTAATTCAGAAAGATTGAATTTTAACTGGAGAGACAGAAGCTAAAATGAAATTACAGTTGGAGAATAAATTTTACAGTTTTGTGTAATTCAAGTCGATACTTGAATAGATGTTTGAATAAAATTTCCCCAACAATTCCAAACCGAGTGGGAAGTGAAAATACCTTTGAAGTTATAACTGAATAGGATAAATGAAATTATAACTAGTCAAATATTGAATAGGAGTTACGAATTATAACTAGGAGATCTGAAATAATTACTAAATTAAAATCATCATAATAGCAAATCATAATAGCTCCCATTATAGAATTGAAACGAGCTTAACTAATTAAACCTAATTCCTATACTTGGTAAAAGCATTATTACAAATATACCGATAAAAAATAATAAGATCACATAATTTTATCTTTTACGTATTGACATTTAAAATAAGTACAAAAACATACATAATACCAAACAGTTATTTCTAGCCTCTACATGTTAAATTACAGGAAATTATATTTGTGCGTTATATTCCGTACATCTAAAATTAAAACGCAGTAAATTTTAATTTATCGTATGAAGGTCACATAAATAAAATAAAAAATACTCACCAAATATGCACCTGTTATCTAAACAGAATCTTCGATAAAACTTTTGCAGACGCGTTTCGACATCTATGTCTCCTCAGTGCAGCATGTTTTCTTAAAGTTTCAGCGGACATTACGAAAGTTTTTCTGCAAAATCTCGGAAATTAGATGCATATAAAGTTAAAATTATTCTAACTTTTGAACGATAGAACATAAAATACTAAAATGTCATTTAATCTTGAAGTAAACTTCATGGTCTATAACGTTCTCTGTTACAGGTTTTAAGTAGGGCCTTCGAGTTACCTAGTCAAATAAGGAAGATAAAGGCAGGCCAAAGTTTCTTTTCATAGATTTCGAATTTTTAGCGCGCATGTCTCGGAAACTATGCAATATATAGATACAAATTTAATGGAATAAATCTTGTTACATATTTTGTCAGGGGCCTTAATTTTGTATAGCAAGAATTTATCGCTATGACGCATAGTTTCCGAGATATAAGGGAAAGACTCCTACGGGCCCCTTGGCGTCCACTTTAATTTATCATAGGATGAAGGGCTAGTCAAATGAAGCGAAAAAACGTGTTGCATTTTTTTTTAAATTAGCGAATTTTGAGCCCTATCTCGGAAAATATGCGAGAGAAAATATTACCGAAAAATTTGTGGCACGCAAATTTGTGAGTATTTCATTTGCTCGGCTTCTATTTTTTATGAAAATACTTTACCCGGTTTTGCTAAGCGTAAAATTTCTCTTGTTCTTGACCGTCATTTTTTATATGGTTGCGATTGTGAGGTTATTTTGTCAGGTTTAATTTTGTATAGAATTGGACAATGATACTTTCTACGTACGCCCCTGTACCCCGCTCTCCTCCTTGGAGTGGGGGCCTTTTAGCATGTTCACCCCCGAACTGGTCCAAACAAAGTCCCAAATTAAAAAATTGTGTTCCTATACCCCTTTTTTCCCTATATCCCCTTTTGAGCGTTAATTGTCTGGGCTAATATCCCAACTAAAATAACGTAGATTTGAAATCATTAAACTAAAGGAATACTTCCATAATATAAATATAAAAAAAATAAGGATGGAGCATTTTAAATTTAATGACGTTCGCCTTGCTTTACTAAGTTACGACTTTTACATTTTACGGCGACATCTGGTTTTATTACTTGCTAGCCGCAGTCTACAAGCTGGTTGATTGGTATTTGGTAGTTTTTGTTACATATTATTTAGTGAAGGTCTGCTAGCTCGCCACAAGCTTTACGAATTTACATCCAACAAAAAATTAAGTCTTATGCAAAAATACACAAAGGGCTCGGGGAGAATGGAGTAATAAAGACTTTTCACGATGCAATATGACAATGGGGCGACTGGAAATACGTCACGGAATAATTTCTTTCAGCGTGGCCCGGAGATAAAGACGACATCTTTTTCAGAGCGTCTTAGTCGTGAAAGGCTGGATTGCGGGATATGAGTTTTATTCATGAATTCTGAGAATACCTGGGCCTGCATTATGTATTTAAATGTTCTAAGTCACTTCAAGATAGGGTTTCTACCACCAGCGAGCGAAAGAAATATTGGCTTTAGTAGGGTCTTTTAACTGATATTCGGAATTACGCTTCAGCGATGATATCCCAACCATCCAACATATGGCGGAATGTTTCAAATGTATAATAACATATTATAAGAATTTTATAAGAATACTAAGCATATAAAAACCATAATTTAGTACCATATAATATTAAACTCTTGTGAAGAACTCTTGTCTAAACAGTGACGGCTCGTGTCATATAAACATGGAGATGCAACTTATACCTAGATGACGATGTGGTGAATCATAAATAGCGAAATTGTCGAAAGTTTCAAGGTCAGGTGGCTTAAAATGCATCTCAGGAAGAAATGAAAAGCTTTCGCAAGAAATATTTTTTTCAGAACATACACAATGTCAAACTATGTCATATGCAAACAACTTTTTCTTTCTTGTTTTGAAAATTTCAGGAAATAATTTAAAAACTAATACAACTTGAGCTTCATTAAAATTTAATAAATTTAATAACATTTTGCATACAATAAAATTCAATTATGATGAGTCATCAAATTGATTTTCCAAATATTCTTTTAAAGACATTTAAATAATAGACCTAATTGGACCCCCTCTGAGCCTATAGAGTGCTCATGACTAAAGTGATCCTTCAATGAAACTGAAAATTAGTGGTCATAGAACTGGCGCCCATAATAAAAGAGAAGGACTCAATATGGAAGTAAATAGCGTAAGTATCCTATAAACAGATTAAATATTTCTCCATCATATTATTTCAATATAAAATATCTTTATTGCAAAAGACTTAAAATATATAAAATATAACAATTTATCTTATCAACGTGAGGTTTAATGTATCATTATATAACAATGAACTAACACAACGTGGGCTTTTACAAAAATTCAAATATTCAGCATAAAACATTACGAATTGGCTTAACCAAGTTGGGCCTTTTAGAATATTATAAGTACTTTCCTCACAATATATATATATATATATATATATATATATATATATATATATATATATATATATATATATATATATATATATATTGTTATAATTTTGAAAAATTTAGGGTCAAGTGGATATTAGAAGGGATTCATATACATGATGGTTTCTCGGATGTCACGTTAAAATAAGATTTTACTGTTGAGATGTCGTCGTGTCATATTGGAAGGACGATGATCATGATTATGATAGGTTAGACACAGTTTACATTGTACACTAATTAAAGGTATAAAACACAACAATTTGATAAACAGTATTAGCTCTAGATTAGGGAGTTACGCGCTCATTTACCTGCTATATAAATTGACTAGTAACACGGAATCTTGTTTTAATTAAATTCAACGATTTGAATATATCTTTTCTGAAGTTCCACTTTGTATTTACATATTATTGTTACCTAAACCGCAAAATTATGCATACAACCGAGGTATAAAGTAAATTACCAACAACACAGACGTAATTTTCCTGTACAAACAATCCAAGTTTAGAGTAGGTTTAGATGAAAAGCAAATTAATAATATTGAAGGCAGGTGGGTGGGATTGGAGACGGGTGATTGTGAGGGCAGAACATAGCGAAGTGATTATTAGCGGGATCAGAGACAAATTGAAGGCGACTAGTCTGATGGCGATGTTGGTGCTGGGTTAGTGCGGCGTTCACCTAATCCCGGACAAATTGTATCTAATATTTAGTATAATCGGCTTAGACACCCGCGACCGTTACCGTACAGTTGAGATCGTAGTTCGGGGCTGCTTGGTATTCGACACCCAACTGTAATATTGGTTAAGCACCGTATTGTTAATTCTTAGTGTGAAAATTAAACCTCAGTATTAATTGCCTCTTTTCGAATTGCTCAGTAATATATATATATATATATATATATATATATATATATATATATATATATATATATATATATATATATATATATATATATATATATATATATATATATATATATATATATATATATATATATATATATATATATATATATATATATATATATATATATATATATATATATATATATATATATATATCGTGGATGTAAAGGGTCAAGATTAATTGACATTATTCGAGACTTCGAGATTATAAAAGTCTCTAAGTGGAATGCATCAGAGTTGGGTTTTCAAAGCCTAGAAAAGAAAGGGATGAGAAATCTCACTTTATTATTTTCATGGACAAAGCAGCACGCCCCATTTTTACCGTGCCTTATTGAAGCAGGGCAAGTAAGAGCGTTCTGTCGCTTTGTTTTTCTAGTTTTATAACCGAAGTTATTGACTTTCTTAGTTAAAAATAATGGGAATAGAGTTTACATTAACATCCATCAACATCCACAGGGTGTCAAATTAAAAAAAAATATTTGGAAATATATATATTTGTAAAACTCTTTTAGACACCTTGTATAAGAAAGATCAATTATAACAGTGGCGTGGGTTTTAGTCGGTCTAGCTCACACATTCCCTAAATTTTTACGATAAACCATGAATCGATGTAGTAGATAGCGAATCTGAAATGACCTGTGGATAATGACTAAAAAAATATGTAAAATATCATAACATGACAATGACGTGTTTGAGGAGAAAAAAAGGGATGGAGACAAGGTCTGAAGAGGGCTGAAATTACACTAAAAGTACAGGGTGTTCCATTGAAAAATTATATACTTTTATTCACTAGACTCTTTTGAGACACCCTATATATGTGCTGCTAATGTTTTGCGAGTAAATGTATAATTTTTGCTGCTTATATTATGAGTCTCTTGTACAATATAAATACTAATCAGGTCTAAATCCCCAACGATATACATAATTCATTTAAAAACCTGTTCATTCCTCATAAAATGTTTGGACGGAGCCACATGCCCATGCCACATGGTTATTAGCGATACAGGAACAATATAAAGTCAAAATTAATAGGGAATAAAACCAAACAATCGATGCAGTACGCTTCGGTGAACTGTAAAATGTTAGTAAAAATCTTGTTTGAAGGGCATTTGTTTTCCATTGGAATTCCAGCGAGCAACGCCAACGTCGCGTCGTTTATCTAAGAGTATCGGTGGCCGATGAGTAATTTCATACACAGAGGCTGTTTTGATTTAAAATCCAGCAAAGGTTCAAAGGATATAGCCCCGGCATTCCATCGAACCGACAGCCTAAATGCTGCTCACTTCGCTGCACTTCATCCATGCTGGATTTCCCTCGATTTTGTCGGCACAAGCCATCCCTCCTTTATTCCTAACACACCCCCTTTGAACCTAATCATGATGAAACAACTTACGCTACGAGAATTTTTTGCTTGACCATCCGATTAAATTTCTTAATTAGCATTTATTTACATTCTCTTTTCTGTCAAGAATTATATTCCAAAGATTAAAGCAGCACATCAAATACAAACTTGTGGCCACTTGAGTCGTAATGTACCAAAATGTATTGGATTTAAATACAATATAACATTAGTATTTTACCATCTTAAATATCCATAATATGCCAAACTACAAATTTTTTTAGGCCATTAAAAAATAACAGATAAGAGTTTTAAAGTATAGTACTTACATAGATGAGACCGTATATAAATTAAACAGCCAATAGGGAACAAGGATCTAAACAGCGATAAAATTGAGGCGGCCCGAAAAGACCTGTGATGTCAAAAACTACAATATTCGCTAGGCGGTGCGTCGAAAAGCGGCCGAATAAACTATGAAAACAAGTGGTCGAGTGCTGGGATCTCCCGTAGCTCAGCGAATCGGTGTCGTCGTCGTTTGTAAATTGTAGGCTGTGGCGTCACGACTGAACCTGTTTAAAATGGCTCGCTCCCTCGCGAAACTAATGATTTATAACAAATTTATTGCAGCTGCATTTCCGCCGAGAAAAATGGGAAATCCCGCGAAAAATAGCGTTTTATTAAAAATTCGTAACTTCTATAATTTGTAAGCTACGGCCTCCGTGTTGCATGTAAGAGTAATTTTAAACATGTAAATTATTTGTGCAATAACCTTGATCCGATTGTAATTTTTACAATGGTTTTGGAAACTTACATTAGAACATTATCTAAAATTTGCATACATTCTACTTGTGCGTCAAAATGATGTTGAAATGGTTTAACACGCGTCCGAACCAGAGTTAATAATACATAATGTTAACACGAGAATATATCTTTTGGCACACATTTTCTCCATGGGCATCTTCATTTTAAATAAGAAAGTAAATAACTCTATTAGAAACAGGTTGGGTGGTTCAAGGTATCTTTTTGTGTACATTGATAACGACCCAATGCGCTCGCTACACAAATTGCTAAATCACAAAGCTTTTACCAGGTGTCTAAGCGCTCAGTGATATATTGCACGCTCTTTTAAACGTAATATAGTGTGAAACTCTGTTCAACCTGGCACTGGTCGGCTACGGTTTCGAAAATGTTTGCGAATTTATGATATACTATTGGAAATTGGTGTTTATTGCTATAACTCGAACTCTATTTTACTCAATTTGCATACTTGCTACATATATGGTTCTAACACGTCGTAAAATAGTGTTTAATGTTCGCAGTTTTACATGGATTTTATTGAAAACAGTGTATTGATTAATTACATTTAATTGACACAATTTCCCATTAACTATTTTATAGTAGCATGCAACATGCGACTAACTTAACAAAAGTACAATTATTAGAATAATAATAGTGTTAATAAATGTCTTTATTTATTACCATATTATCTTACATCTTATCGGACAATATTTTATATAAATATGTTCAACTAGAACAAAAATATTAAACTAGGTAGTTGGTATTTTATTAACAAGCAAGACTAGCATTGCTTGTTATCAAAAGAAAGTCACGTAAAGTGTAATCTATAGAAGGACAGCGTGCGACAAAAAGTGCAAGAGTTTTGGAAAGACTAATATTTTCAGATTAGATTTGAAAATTAAATTAAAGGACACCGCACACTTCGATAGGTGAAATTGGCTTCCGGGCAAATTGTCTAAATTTTTGAAATGTTGTAGCCCGAGTCATTATGATGTATGTAGTCAAAATCGTTGAAGAGAAAATGTATTTTTGAGAAAAATTAAGGTAATCTATATGATAGTTATATAGGATCAGCCAATGAAATGATGACACCCCCTTTATTATGTTTAATATGATGAATAACGTTTATTTATAATTTTCATTTTTACATAAATTCACATAGGTATAGGTATCACATAGCTGTCTTTTATCTAGTGGAAAACAAATATTGATCAACCCACAAAAGAAACCTTGTAAGTGGGACAGTTCATGCTGCATTCCTGCCACAGAAGAAATTTCGACAAGTTAATACACATATTTTATATACTAGTAAAGCACATACTGTCACATAAAAAGCAAAATAACAATAAAAACAAAAATAAAGAATGTATATCATAACAAAATCATAATATCATAATAATAACAAAAACAAAGAATATATATCATATACAATAACCTATACAATAACCATTTTACCTAGTTATGCAATATATAATAACTTTGTTAACTTTATTTTATAGATCAAAATTCTAATCTATTGAGAGGTAGTGCATTGTATAGCCTAGGCGCTAAATATTCATAGCACCTTTGACCAATGGCTTTTAAAGATGTTGTCGTTTTAAAAGTGCCATTTGTTTTATTTCTTGTTTGATAAATATGATCTAGAGGTTCAAGTTTATTTTTATTTTTAAATTGATAAATTATAACCTCACAGAAGAAATTTCGACAAGTTAATACACATATTTTATATACTAGTAAAGCACATACTGTCACATAAAAAGCAAAATAACAATAAAAACAAAAATAAAGAATGTATATCATAACAAAATCATAATATCATAATAATAACAAAAACAAAGAATATATATCATATACAATAACCCATACAATAACCATTTTACCTAGTTATGCAATATATAATAACTTTGTCAACTTTATTTTATAGATCAAAATTCTAATATATTGAGAGGTAGTGCATTGTATAGCCTAGGCGCTAAATATTCATAGCACCTTTGACCAATGGCTTTTAAAGATGTTGTCGTTTTAAAAATGCCATTTGTTTTATTTCTTGTTTGATAAATATGATCTAGAGGTTCAAGTTTATTTTTATTTTTAAATTGATAAATTATAACCTCACAGAAGAAATTTCGACAAGTTAATACACATATTTTATATACTAGTAAAGCACATACTGTCACATAAAAAGCAAAATAACAATAAAAACAAAAATAAAGAATGTATATCATAACAAAATCATAATATCATAATAATAACAAAAACAAAGAATATATATCATATACAATAACCTATACAATAACCATTTTACCTAGTTATGCAATATATAATAACTTTGTTAACTTTATTTTATAGATCAAAATTCTAATATATTGAGAGGTAGTGCATTGTATAGCCTAGGCGCTAAATATTCATAGCACCTTTGACCAATGGCTTTTAAAGATGTTGTCGTTTTAAAAATGCCATTTGTTTTATTTCTTGTTTGATAAATATGATCTAGAGGTTCAAGTTTATTTTTATTTTTAAATTGATAAATTATAACCTCTAATGTCTAAAATACCAGTGTAAAAATGCAAGCCTACACATAGGCATTAATCTACAAAGCATACGTCAGATCGCTACTGACGTATGCGTTCTCAGTATGGTAGTCTTTTATAAGTCAGACTAGAAAAAATAAACTTCAAGTAAGTCAGAACAAGTGCATACGAATGATAACACGAAAATATAAAAACACCAACCTTAATATAGAAACAACGGAAATACACCAAATAACAGGCACCCCATATTTAGATGACTTCATAGCAGATGAAATCATTTCCAAATTTATAAACAAATTAGATACACATAACAACCCAACAATAACACAGGCGATGAGACCCAAATTCTTAAGACCAAAGTAGCCATCACACAACTATTCATTCACCCCCTAGCCCCCGCCACTAACAGAAATATACATAGAAAAAATCAAAATAACAAAAAACAGAAACAAAAAACAAACACATAGAGCAAAAACAAATAACCTAAAAAATATATAAAAATAGACAAGAGCAATGAAAAAATAAACAAGCCAAAAAAGAACAATAAACAGGCAAATAAAATAACAGAAAATAAATAAAACAGAAAAAGAATATAAATAAATAAACAACAAAAACCATAACAACACTAACTTAATAGTAAGAATAGAATTATGTAACCACGCTTTTATAGCCGGTTATTATGTCAACTAACACATTAAAAATAATCAGTAACAAAATAACAGAAAATAACTAACACGTAAATCCCTACACCCCAAAACGTCAAACAACGCAAGTCGGACACATAAAACAAACATAAAAACGGACAGCCAAGGAGCACGAAGTATTAATAACAATAGACCACCGGCTAAAGTACCTATATAGAGGGTAGAAGCCAAGCATGAAAATGCCAAATCACGTAATGCGAAATACCACTGTCAGTGTAAAGTGAATCAGTTGGGTAAGTACGCTCCTTATTGTACATTATTTTTATAAATAATTTTTGTAAGATTTTTAATTTTTTTAGGTGAGTTGTCGCTACTCCGCCCCAACCAAGAATCCCATAAGACAGCCTTAATTCTACTAATGCGTAATATAACATTTTTAAATGTGATACATCCAGTATATTTTTTAAATATTTGAAGTTAAACAGAACAGTTCTAAGGGTATTTGTAATGCTAATTATGTGGCTATCTCACCTAAGATGGCAATCAATATTTATTCCTAAGTATTTAACGCATTCTGTTGATTCAATTTATATTATTTGCCCATGGTTATTAATTGTTAGCTTGTCCAAGTCTGGGGAATTACGTTTATCACACCTCAACGGTAAAAACATGGTTTTCTTGAAATTTATTGTTTAAAGTTTATGGTTAGACCAGTCTACAATCTGATTAAAATCATTCTCTACTTTTTGTTTTAGGTGTTCCCGGGACTCATCCTTGTAAAATAATACTGTGTCATCAGCAAAATTGAGATCTGAGCCACAGATGTTAAAATAAGCAAACGATTAATATATATTACGAATAAGACTGGACCTAAAACTGTACTCTGTGGAACTCCACAGACTACAGTTCTCTCTCTACTAGTTCTTGAACTTATTATAACGTGTTGCTTGCGATCACTCTCACTCAGGTAACTTTTCATTAGATTGAAAGCATTTCCTCTCAAACCGATATCATTCAAGGCCTCCAACAGCTGTGAGTGATCTACAGTGTCGATCAGGGCCTTTGCAAGATCCAGAAAGAGGCACAGTGAAACTTTTCCTTCATCTAAGGCCTTATACATTTGGGACGTTAAAAGAGTTATTGCATTTTGTGAGATATTGCTGCGGAAACCATATTGTTTATCAGAGAGCAATTTGTTTTGTCAATATAGTTTTCGATTCGAATTTTAATGCCTTTTTCGAATATTTTGGCAAAATTTGGAATTAAGAAGGATCGATCGGTAATTTGTAGTGATAGTTTTATCCCCATTCTTATGTATGGGTTTTATTATAGAAATTTTAAAATCTCGTGGACATCCACCGTTTTTCATGAACTAATATGGTAAGGAAGCGGCAGTGGTTAGTAAGTTTTGCACGTGAAAATATAAGTGAAAGTTTTTCCGATCAAGAGTTTGAACCATTAACTCCAGCAAACAAAGTATAGTTGAGGGAAATTTTCGAATTCCCTTCGAAAAAAATTTTCGAAGGGAATTCGCGTTAATATTTACCAAAAAATAGGATATTAACCAAAAAGGATTTATTAGTAGAAACATTTGTGCCCGATCATGTTGTTTTTATATTCCACTTAATTAATGTTTCAGTTTTATTATTTATAAGACGTTTTAAATTTTAAATTATGTGTTCGGATGATAACCATTGAATTTTTGTATTCATATCAGTTCAATTTTATAAATATATTAAAACTATAATTTTTAACCATGTTAAATATTTATTAAAAATAAAACGGTCTAAATAACAACATAACTATATGCCAGCAGTAAATTAAAAATAAATGTTAAAATTATGCCGAATGCGCCGGTCAGAATACATTGTTCCCTTAGGCTCTATCAGTGTATGGTAATGATTGTATATGTTAATCTCGTACTAAGATCTAATTGATTGGAAGATTGATAGATACATATTGACCTCAATCATGTGGGAATTAAGGTAAGTGTTTGAATAATTTTTCTGCAAAACAACCAACGAGAAAATATAATTCAATATACCACAAATAATATTTAAACAGCATTATAGAAATAGCTACAAATCTTTCATGATACTACGAAATAATCTTTCTCCCATTAAGGGATATAAAAAACGTAAACATCTAACTGTTTATTTATACTTAGGGTCTTAAGTCGTTGCAACCTCCAAAGGGGTGATTTATGTGTTTTGCGTTCAGTTCGCACCCTTCCGACAGAGGTCGCCAGTTTCCGGGCCCCATGGTAATTTATCTATTTTTCATCTAGTCGTTTAGCGGAGTCTACCTGCGAGTTCTATTTATCTTTTAGTTAACAGGTCTTTCGCTTTGCTCCCCATTCTAGGTTTCTTACAGGTTATATTGTTTTATAAAAGCTGTTTTATGAAAAATATATCAGCTACTGCGATAAAGTGGATGAGCCTTGAGGGTTTAC
Organism: Tetropium fuscum; assembly: GCA_964058915.1. Classification (NCBI taxonomy): domain Eukaryota; kingdom Metazoa; phylum Arthropoda; class Insecta; order Coleoptera; family Cerambycidae; genus Tetropium; species Tetropium fuscum. Next base: position 88,886 of record CAXKVY010000466.1, on the reverse strand, counting down.
AGTCATTAGGACAAATTCCTTAAATGTATCTTCATTTATGTAGAAGGTAAAGCCTTCCATAAAACAAATTGATTTCGTCAGTGTACGCGTTTATAGCTCAAGCGATCGGTAATCCATTAACTTTCCTTCGTATTATAAAGAAGAAACCTCAACTAAACTTGATTCCATTTTAAAGTTTGGAAAGTTTTTTATTATTAAGTGTGTTAATTCTAGTGCAAAATTATTGACAAACAATTTTTTGATGTTAGTGCAGATCGTACAGCTGAAACATTACTTAACTTATAATTATAAAAATCAAAATTGACCGCTCACTATTATGACGGCGCAGTTCACATTTTCATGCATTCATTGTTTAAATCATCGAGTTAACAACAATGTATACAAATAGCAATAATAAATAATCGAGTTAACATAACAGTTAATCGAGATGTAGTTCCCTAACGGCCACACGTGCTCTCAATATCTTATTTGTTATATTTATTATTTGTTATTGTATATAAAACTAGTTCACGCGGTGTAAACATACCCAGTAAAATTGCCAGCTGACATTTTTCGGATCAAGGCCGACTTCATACAATTAGTGTAAATACCTAAGTATCGACCTAGTCAACATTATATAAGGCGGTAACTAGGTCACCCAACAGAATTCATTCCATGACATTCGCACATACTGCATGTCTGCAGTCTGTGCTGTATCATTATTTAATTCAATGTCAATACCGAATAAACGTTATTAATTGTTCCTGGCGAGTTCCATTCGAATGCCATTACGGCATTACATGGCGATCCTGCCACTACGTTGTGGAAATATGGCAATGTAGGGCGAACAGATGGAAAAGGAGATAATATTCATGTAAGTGTTGGCTACTACTATCTAATAATGGGGCAGTCCGAATCAAAGGAGCTGGAACAAACCGAGAACGGCGCGGTCAATGCGAATTTCATACTCCAGGAACAAACATTGGACGTGGGCATAATGATGGCAATTATTATTGCACTGATGATCCTCCAGTTTTTGATGAAACTATACAAAATCCACAGAGGCCACTTAAAAAGGAACGTGAGGCGGAATATGGCAGCATCCATGGCGTCCATGTCCCAGGTGTAAGTGTTCAAGTGCTCTCTTTTAGGATCAAGCGTAGATAGAAAGAATATGGGCTTAAATGATAGAGAAGAAGCAGTGAGATGATCAAAGACAATGTGACATAATAAAAGGGACAGAAATTGAAATATATATGTAAGTCAGTATTATCATTACTGTTATTTTTTTTTGTATTTTTTGTGTATCGTATGTGTATTTATATGTACCTATATGTGTCTCGAATTTGTCTGGTCTAATGACAAGGGATTGGGACACGATAAATCTCGTGTTACTGGAAATCCGGGATCAAGTGATCAGTCAATCAAAAAGGGTTCTAAAGAAAGAGGTACCGAGAACTGAATCCATACGGATTGAAATAAGAGATAATTTAGTAAAACTTTTTAATAAATATACGGGAACCTTAACCAATTCATGGCATTCGTTAGACGAATTAGAGAAAACTCTAGCTAGGCAAAACTTCCTGGTAATTAGGGATAAAGTAGTGAGCTCTTTTCAAGCCTTGAATGTAAATTTTATAGTACCAGATTCGTGTAGAGGGTTGATAAACACCGATATTTTGGAAATTGATGTTGAAGGACCGCTACTTTCTCCCCCTGCTGAAATTAGGGAACGTAAATTTGCGGTAACAAAGATGGCTACGATCACAATAGAATTTTTTAATTTATAACTTTGCTAGTAAAATAATTTCTAATAACTTTGATGGCTCGCCCAGCAACCTACAGTCCTTTCTGGATGCGATTGATCTGTTAAAAATACATTCAGTTGACCACAATGCGAGCGCAGTAGCTTTATGTTAAAACTAAATTATCAGGTACAGCTCGTGATCTAATAACAAATGAGACAACATTAGATGAAATTAAGATTAAATTAGCAAGTCATTTTAAGGGAGATAGCTCTAGACTTGTTGCCAATAGATTAGCTAGTTTGAAACAGAATACAAAGGATGCAGCTAGTTTTGCAACAGAAGTCGAAACGTTAGCTTCGAATTTGCAAAAAGCTTTCATCAGCGAAGGCGTACCTCCTGAAGTAGCAGCTAAATATTCAACAGAGTCCGTAGTTAAAGTCTTCAGCGACAATGAGAATTCGGAAAGAACCAAGCTTATCATGGAAGCAGGTATTTTCAGTACAATGCGAGAAGCAGTTGCGAAATTCATCGATGCTAGTTCCAAAACTAGCACTTCCCAGATCATGTATTTTAGGGGAAAAGATAGGTCAAATTTTAGGGGTAATTATAGATCAAGTAAGTAAGTATAATAGAGGGTTCAACCGATTGTCCTCTCGACAATACGGTTCGCCTCATAATTAACGGCCATTCAGGCACAATACATTTAACGGTAATAACCAAAATAATAATAGTTCTTATAATAACAATCCGTATAATAGCAATAATTCTTATAATTAACGGCCATTCAGGCACAATACATTTAACGGTAATAACCAAAATAATAATAGTTCTTATAGTAACAATCCGTATAATAGCAATAATTCTTATAATTGTAGCAATTCTTATAATAATAATAATAGGCGTAACAATAATTTCCGAAATACAGGAGCTAATTCGTCAAAATGAACTACAATCCATATATTCAGAATTTTTTTTTAGAATTAGAAATTAAAATATATTAAAGTAAATTAAAATCGTAGTCCTTTAATTCTAATAATTATAATCAGTCATATCAGTCATACTTATATATTTATTTAAAAATTAAATATGCTCCTACATTGAGTAAAACGTTGAAGCAAGAAGAGCCGACGCATTAAGTAGAATAAGCATAAGTAATCTTAAGGATACATATAGTGATATAGCACAAGTTTTAGCAATAACTAGATCTAAGTCAAAACTGTTAACAGCAAATGACCATACCTCTGCAAATAAACCAGTAGCAGATATAGTAAATAAATCACCTTCTGTATACGAATATACAAATAATATCGAAACACTAAAAATACCCTTATTAAAGATTAAAATAAAGCCGACATATCTAAGGATATCCGTTTGGCATAAAGCTAAAAAGCGCTTAGATTCAACATACTCGATTATTAACGGTAATTTTACTTTAGAGGAAATATTGCCTACAGCTACAGAGCTACAGAAGTTAGCTAATAATTGCGGTTTCGTTAAACTAAGATTAGAATTGATTGATGAAATATTTAAAAAGTATACTGTAAATGAAGTTAAACAAAAGGGAAATAAGTTTTTAAATAATTTATCTATAATATTGTGCAAGCCAAGACAAGTAATTCGTGATGAAAGAGAGAAAATTGACCTTATAGAAAAATTTCATGACACCCCACTATATGGCGGTCATTGCGGTCAAAAAAGGTTGTTGAAAAAATTGAAATCATTTTACGTATGGAAAAATATGTCAAGGGATGTAGCGAGGTATATCAGAAAATGTCACAAATGTCAAATAAACAAAGTCAAGGTCAGGCATACTGAACCTATGTTGATTACCCCTACTCCTCAGATAGCTTTCTCCATAGTGTGTATTGACACTATAGGTCCATTTAAAAAGTAAAATCAAGGAAATACGTATGCTGTTACAATACAGTGCGAATTAACAAAATATATGGTAATTATAACCATTATAAATAAAGAAGCGTCGACAATAGCTTGCGCAATTTTTAAAAAATTTATACTAATATACGTACCGATAGAGGAACTGAATATATGAAAATTTGTTCGAAAATTTAAATAAGCTGTTAAATACAGAGCACAAATTCTCTACAGCTTACCATAGCCAAAGCATAGGTGGCTGTGAAAGAAATCACAGAGTATTGAACCAATACTTAAGAATGTATATAGAACAATCACATGCAGATTGGGATGTGTGGTCAAGTTACTACTCATTTTGTTATAATACCACACCCAGTACATACCATAACTATACTCCTTTTGAGTTAGTCTTTGGGAAACAAATGAATGTTCCAGAATTTTTAAAGCAAACCAGTATCGATCCAATCTACAACGTGGACGATTACTATCAGGAAGTTAGGTACAGGCTACAGTTGTCGCAACGAAAAGCTAGCGAGTACCTAGAAAAGGCTAAGAACGCGCGTAAAATTACGTACGACGCGCAATCCAAAGAATTATCTCTTAAGATAGGAGATCTCGTTACCCTTACCAATGAGAATCGGAAGATACTCGATTCCTGGTATAACGGTCCATACAGGATTATCACTGTGGACAATCCAAATTGCGTTATATCAGACAAATTTGGAAAAGAGGTAACTGTACATAAAAATAGCATAAGTTTGTATCTAGATAAGTAATTAGTAAGTAGAAATGAATGTATTTATTATAATCTTTAGCGTATAGGTGTACATAATGTATATTTGTAAATATTGTATTAAATAAAATATTAATTACTCAGCATACTGCTGACAAGCGCCCTTGGTCTACGCGACGTAGTAAATTCAAAATTTCATTATTCATTCAACATTTTAGCGCGGAAAAAGAAATCCCTACACTTACGGCCGAAGTGCAGTCATTTTTGCGGAAAGGAAGGTGTAGTGCCATAACGGCCACACGTGCTCTCAATATCTTATTTGTTATATTTATTATTTGTTATTGTATATAAAGTAAAACTAGTTCACGCGGTGTAAACATACCCAGTAAAATTGCCAGCTAAGACATTTTTCGGATCAAGGCCGACTTCATACAATTAGTGTAAATACCTAAGTACCGACCTAGTCAACATTATATAAGGCGGTAACTAGGTCACCCAACAGAATTCATTCCAAGACATTCGCACATACTGCATGTCTGCAGTCTGTGCTGTGTCATTATTTAATCCAATGTCAATACCGAATAAACGTTATTAATTGTTCCTGGCGAGTTTCATTCGAATGCCATTACGGCATTACAGAGATAACGAAATATTCGAGATGTAAGTTGGGTCATGCGACGTCAAGAAAAACATAAAAGCAATGGACAAAGGTCGTATCGCCTCCAAACCACACAATATATTACCTCAGTATCAGCAATTACTTGCATGACAATAACATAACGTTGACATAAAATGTGTCCTATTTAGGACTCGCAGCCCTCATAAATATGTAGTAATAAAATGCTTCTGTAGTTCCCCTGCAATTATTATATCCGGTGAACTTCGTGAGAATTGACTGTATCGGTGATTCAGTGCATTCCATTAAATAAGCTTCGTTTTGCTGTTCTCAGTTTTACGGAGGGTGAAAGCATCAAAGCACCAACGTATTCAAATCGGAGGACATTAATTTAAGAATGCTAATATAGTACGACATTTCCTAGCAATTGCTTGCAGAATGATATACTGATATAAAAGGCGTTAAAAGTTGGGCAACGCCTCATTATTTTTTGTCGTGCCTTTGAGAGAAATGATAACGTTTGTTTTTTATTTGGCCTGAAAGGGAAGAACGGCAAATATTTGCATTTTTATGTGACTTGTTTTTTTTGTGGCTGTGACAACACAATTATTTTAAATTAAGACCTCTCTTACCGACTTTTTATTGCGTAGATTTTATTAGTTTCACGACACTAGGAACAAGTTCCTGCAAGTTAATATCAAAAGCCAATTGAGCATAAAGGCGTATTTGGAACTTTCTTACCAGAAACATGTTCTACATGTTATTTGATTTGATTGGATATTATAGTTGCAATTTTGATTTTCTAATTTCCATACTTTTTAATAATCATCGCTTTTAACACATCATTTATTGGTAGAACATTGTTATGGATGGTATTGCTTAAAACTATAAATTAATAAATATTTATTTAGTAAACAATAATAAAGTCAAAAAATTATAATTATAACAAAACATTTTTCAGTCGATCGTTTTCCACTTTTAACGCACACGTGCGTAATGAGTTATTTACTTAGTTTAGATAAAAGTACAAGCGTAGGTATATGATTCTTAGGTGGAACGAAAAAATCAACTTTCAAATTTTTCTTGCAGCTAATAGTTCTTCAGAGTTGCCTTAAAATAAAAGTGTTAATTTCCCAATTTTGAAATTTTCGGAAACATCTTGGAAACATCTGGTGTCACAACCGTTAAAATTTTAAAAATTCGATAAAAAAATCATTTTATAAATGTAATTTACTAAATACATTTTCAGTACATTAAAATACATTATAATATAATCTATGTTATAGAAAAATTATATTAAGCTGCCACCATCTAATAATCTGCACCGGATTTAGACATAAAAGTTCACCGTTAATCCCTCACGATGATCAAACTCAAGTCTCTACAGACTGCTGGAAAAAATGAAATCCAGTAAGCATATTCGTGAGATATCCCTAGATGCCATAGTAGTGTATTTCACGATATATACAGAAAAGCAGCAGCCTCAAAGGATTTAAGCTCAAGGCTGGATTTAGAAGTTCCATTGAAAATTACGAATCTTATATTGAGGGCCAGCATAAACTATACTTTCTCTTACAGGAATGGATTCTGCGCCTGAGGAACAGATTGAAGTAAACTGCAAAAAATGTTTATCTCATTGAAGCTGAAATTCTTCAGCTCCAGTATAATCCCTAAATCGTATAGAATCATCATATACCTACCTACAATGTAAATACATCAGGCCGTGTGCGAGAGCCATGTGCAAGTCAAATAAAGAAAAAGCATCAGTGGTGATCTCAGCGACTACACTGTGATTGGTTACAATTTGTTTTATTAGTAACTAAATTAAAATTCGCTAGAAAATTAAAAAGACTATGTAAATAGCTTCGACATGTCATATCATTAATTATCAAACATAGGAACGTATTAAACTATGTTTCATTTATAAACATTATAAATAAAAACATTTCTTAAACCTATTTCTAAAACATTCTATGACAACAAGTGATTGGCAAGAATGGAAGTGTTGTTTCATAAATAGGGCAGGTAACTAAGGAAGTTTTGTTTTGCTTAAAATAATGGACTTCCTTCCCTACAAATACCAATGGTAAGAGTTCTAGCTATGGCACTAAACGGTAGCCACGTTTGTAATTGTCTCCGAGAAATTAATAATTTTTATTGTAAATTCAAGAAAATTTAGAGGGTTTAAGTATAATTATAACTACCAGTGTTTATAAAGTAGTCTGAAGTAACAATTTATTGAATTTCACGAAATAGTAGTTGTGTATAAGCAATAAACTAGTATATAGGGTGCCCTAGATATGACTGCAATAGTTTCATAATATCCAAAGGCGTATTGCAAAGCTGTATTTTTGGAGTTTAGAAGTTGCCGCATTCCACCAGTAGGGGTCTACAGATCTGAGTGCTACAGTGATTAACGCGAGTGCTAGTCTTTTGTTTTTGCGCTTACAATGAGTAATATTGACAACAAAACACGGTGCCCGTCATATTTGTGCTATGAACAAATTGTTATGGATGGTATTGCTTAAAACTATAAATTAATAAATATTTATTTAGTAAACAATAATAAAGTCAAAAAATTATAATTATAACAAAACATTTTTCAGTCGATCGTTTTCCACTTTTAACGCACACGTGCGTAATGAGTTATTTACTTAGTTTAGATAAAAGTACAAGCGTAGGTATATGATTCTTAGGTGGAACGAAAAGGCGTATTGCAAAGCTGTATTTTTGGAGTTTAGAAGTTGCCGCATTCCACCAGTAGGGGTCTACAGATCTGAGTGCTACAGTGATTAACGCGAGTGCTAGTCTTTTGTTTTTGCGCTTACAATGAGTAATATTGACAACAAAACACGGTGCCCGTCATATTTGTGCTAATTGATTAATTTTAAAATATTTCTCTGTTCGCCCAGGATTTTAAAATCCCATGTATGTTGTAGTTTTTAAGTTATGATAGAGTATCTCAGGTAGAATAAGTTGTTTTCTGTTCAATAATGTCAAACCACTATTCACCAATCACTGATAAAAATTTAAAATAGATGTATTAATTAAAATTAAAATCCAATTTATTTTCTTCCAAGGTTAATTTAAAAATAATAATAATAATCTTCATACATTCATAAACTTTGCGAAGTAGTAATTATAAATAAAAATTTCAATATTAATTTCTTGAGCTTAATAAAATTTTACAATCTTAAAAATAAATAATACTATAGAATCAATTTAAAAAAAGTAAATAGTCTGTTTTGAAGTCAATTTTCAGGTAAGCGTTCCCATGCTCTGATTTGACCTTTCAATTTAACAGAGCTATAAAAAGTCTTAAAAATTTTCCATATCAATTTAACTGCAAAAGTGACCCACATACAAATAGATAAATATGTTCGATATTGTTCACTAGTTTCCGAACTGGCGCCCATAAAACAAAGAGTCTATAAATTATAAGCAAAAAGTGGAATATATTCATAATCAATACATAAATTGTCTAGCCGAACTTGGGCATCATTATATAAAAAACATAAATATAAAAATCATATTTATCACAATTGTCTATCACAAACTTATTTATAGCCATATAACATTACATAAAATATATAATAATCTAAAATAATATTTAATATTTATATCTACAACAATTGTCTCACCAACGTTCCTGAGCTTTTGACTGCATGCTCAATATTTGATGTTGATATATATATATATATATATATATATATATATATATATATATATATATATATATATATATATATATATATATATATATATATATATATATATATATATATATATATATATATATATATATATATATATATATATATATATATACAGGGTGAGTCAGTTTTTTGTAGACAAACTTTAACAGGGGATAGAACGCACGTTTTTAAAAAGAAAAGTGCCTATAAATATATGACCGATCTAGCTTCCTAAGGAAGATACAAGGTGTTAAAGTTTAAATTTTTTTTACATTAATGTGTAATATTTTCTGAACGGAATGATATATTCACTAAATATTTTACACATATCTTAACCTGCATAGGATCAACATGTTGTATTGTTCCTGTCGAAAATACTATAGTGGATGTTACTTTTTTCGGGTACTTCGGATATTCTGCATAATGGAACTTTTTTTTCGTACGCCACTGATATTATCTGATACATATTTCTAAAATAACGGCCCCTTAGTAACAATTTTGATCTCTTGTAATTTTGCTCTAACTACGACAGTTTTAGAGATATTGGCCGTTGTTTCTCTGACAGTGTAATGTCGTTATTATATTTTTTTTCTCGAATTTTCTTTATGACTTATAAACGAACGCTTAGATTTTTTCATGTTTGGGGGATAATGCCTATTAATTAAGGCGCATAAAACAAGCGGTAAGAATGTTCAAAAACTTGCACAGTGGCGGGGTGGAAGGGGTGCTCCACCCCTTTCGTAAACAGAACATCTACGCCAAAGACTATTTAAAAAAAACTATTACTTTCATTATCTACTACATACAGTTTAACAAAAATAATGTCCCTTCTTCTGTTTCGAAATTCCTGTGCGTTTCCTAGTTATTTTGATTTTTAGTGTTTGATATGGTACTAAATTAAGTAATTTATTTATTAGCAATAATAATTATCGGCTAAATATTTAATTCTTTCAACGAAACCTAACCTACCTAAATATGGTGTGTTAAGGATTCTAAAAAGCCGAAATCTCTTATTCTTTATCTTTTTCCAATGTAGTCAAAATAAATATTTGTTATATCAAGCCTTACTCAAATACAATACTTTTATATGTTGAAATCTGTTAAATTACAAATGTACTTACAATACAATAGATTATTGTGCAGTTGCCAAGTCTTAAAAATTTCCTTTAAGTTTTATTAAACTTGTGCATGTACCAATTTCTGTTTCAATTTTTGTTGTTGTTTGCTAAATAATTTCCATTTAAAACTAGCGTATTTGTAACTGTATGTAATAATTGCAACAAAATATTATACTCCTTGGAAAACAAGTAAGCATTATGTCATATTTTGAAACGACAGTTCGACGTATTACAAGTTTATCTCCAAACAATTTTGCTTCATCTTGAATATTTTCACTGTTTCACTGTTATTAATTATTATTTTTAAGATTAAAAAGTTATTTCATGTGATTTGTCAGATGTTAATTAGTGTAACATGCCGTTTACATTTACAAATAGCGAACAAGCCGACATTCATTTTATTTATGGGTTCGCAAATGGGAATTCAAGATACGCAGCTAGGGAGTATCGAAGAAGATTTCAAAATAGACGACAACCTCATCATTCCGTTTTTGTGAGTATCCACCGTCGATTTGTTAACCAGGGTTTGAAAAATGTACCCGGGGGCCGACAGAACAACCGTGGACGAGATAAAGACCGTATATTGCGGGAATTTAATAGGAACCCAACGACAAGTACTCGACGTGCTTCTATTGCTCTTGGTATTTCCCAAAGTAAAATTTCCCGGGTTTTAAAACGGGATCACAGACGCCCATATCATTTTCAACCTGTTCAAGGTTTATGTCCGGGTGACGCTGAACGAAGACTTACTTATTGTAGGTGGGTTCTTAACTCCATTCAAAATAATAGGGATTTCTTATCCAATATACTGTGGACTGATGAATCTTGTTTTACTAGTCGTGGTATAATAAATTTTCACAATCTGCATGTATGGGCACATGAAAACCCACATGCCATTCGACCACGAAGTTTTCAACATGAATTTAGTACAAATGTCTGGATTGGAATTTACGGCAACCACGTGTTTGGACCTTATTTCTTGCCACAACGTGTAAATTCAGAAAATTTCCTACAATTTTTAGAAGAACACCATGGTAATATATGGGAAGTCATTCCTTTGAATTTAAGAAGGCAGTCTTGGATTCAACTTGATGGGTGCCCGGCCCATTATGGCAGAAATGTAAGAAATTGGCTAAACAATAACTATCCAGGGAGGTGGATAGGTCGTGGAGGTCCAGTGGCGTGGCCTCCCAGATCACCCGATTTAACACCACTTGACTTTTTTGTGTGGGGATTCATTAAGGAAATAGTGTATACCACTCCGGTTAATACACTTGAGGAACTTCAAAATCGCATTAGAGATGCTTGCAATGAAATAAGGGTGCATCATTTAGTTAACCTAAGACGTTCTATGATACGTCGCAGTGAAATGTGTATTGAGAAGAACGGTTTACATTTTGAACAAAGTATCTAATTTTATGTATGTAGGTACTAGTGTTATTGTTATTAATTCTTGTAATTGTTATTTATAAATCATTATTGCTAACAATTGTTATTTATTCCACAATTATTATTGTTAATTAAATATTGCTATAAATTTAAAAATGTTTATATCTCCATAAACATTAACATCAATGTTCATCTAATGTTTTTTTTTGTAATTGTAATTACTTGGAAAGAGATAAAGAGATTTCGGCTTTTTAGAATCCTTAACAAACCATATTTAGGTAGGTTTCGTTGAAAGAATTAAATATTTAGCCGATAATTATTATTGCTAATAAATAAATTACTTAATTTAGTACCACATCAAACACCAAAAATCAAAATAACTAGGAAACGCACAGGAATTTCGAAACAGAAGAAGGTACATTATTTTTGTTAAACTGTATGTAGATAATGAAAATAACAGTTTTTTTTAAATAGTCTTTGGCGTAGATGTTCTGTTTTCGAAAGGGGTGGAGCACCCCTTCCACCCCGCCACTGTGCAAGTTTTTGAACATTCTTACCGCTTGTTTTATGCGCCTTAATTAATAGGCATTATCCCCCAAACATGAAAAAATCTAAGCGTTCGTTTATAAGTCATAAAGAAAATTCGAGAAAAAAAAAATTATAATAACGACATTACACTGTCAGAGAAACAACGGCCAATATCTCTAAAACTGTTGTAGTTAGAGCAAAATTACAAGAGATCAAAATTGTTACTAAGGGGCCGTTATTTTAGAAATATGTATCAGATAATGTCAGTGGCGTACGAAAAAAAAGTTCCATTATGCAGAATATCCGAAGTACCCGAAAAAAGTAACATCCACTATAGTATTTTCGACAGGAACAATACAACATGTTGATCCTATGCAGGTTAAGATATGTGTAAAATATTTAGTGAATATATCATTCCGTTCATAAAATATTACACATTAATGTAAAAAAAAATGAAACTTTAACACCTTGTATCTTCCTTAGGAAGCTAGATCGGCCATATATTTATAGGCACTTTTCTTTTTAAAAACGTGCGTTCTATCCCCTGTGTGTGTGTGTGTCTATCTATGTGTGTGTATATGGAAACGAACCACTTAGAATTTGTACAAGTTCTTTCGCCTTCATTGAGGATCTTCAGAGTGATGTGCGATTTGTTTTATTGATCATTTATACTTGAATTTAAAATATTAATACTTCAACACTTTCAGTGACATTCTTGACATTAGTTCTTGACGGAACTGAAATTCTCTGTAAACACAAACCTATTCTACTATTTATATTTGTTGTATTTGAACATATTATATACAAAAGCATTAGGCATACAGTTATCCAGAAGATGTTAAACTTTAAAATGCATAAATTAAACAAAATGATATATTCAGATTTCACATAGTTCAATGTAGTTCTTAAGAGGCGTTTCTGTGTCGAGTGATTTTATTAAATTTAGTGGGTTTTAGCAGCAATATATTTCCTGTAAATATATTCAGAACGTACTATAGGCCTGAAACCCATATGTTTACAATCGAACTTCGCAATATTTTTTCATATAATTTTCCACCACATTTGCGAAATCACCGTATGCACAAGAGAACAAGAAAATACATACCAGCAACTTACCACCCTCGTTCATCTTTAAATTAAAGTAAGTATAAATGATATATTTTTAAGGAAAGTGACGTGGGCTATATATTTGAAATAATCACTGCAATCAATTGTCCTCCACTCATAATGGCATGCTCCCTGCTCTCAGCCAGGATGTTCTTTGTTCCGCTCTAACACCCTGCATCTTGTGACTGCTACCCTATAGCGCTCTTTATGCTTATAAAACGCAAATCTCCCGTGACAGTGGTGATCTCAGGCTACGAACCTTTCATATTCAAATTTGATTTTTATATCTGAATTTATATTAATTCTAGCTTACTTGCAAAATATTATGAATTGGGGTGTGGAAAGGCAATGATAAATTGCTTGTTTTCTTTCGAGGATTAGGGTATATTTGTATAGAATATGTTGAACAGCTTCTTTTCCGTGCTGTAAATATGGGAACGAAACATTTGCTATTATCAATACTGGCGTTTTCTAAATAATGTACGTTCCGTGTTCAAATTTTGAAATGAGAATATCCAATGAATGAAAGTCAGATATTAATTAAGTAGAAAAACGATGTTCGATTTTCGACAAAAACGACTTTCATTGTAAATCAATGGCAGAATGCAGCTAAGCAGCCCCAAACATAAGTATAAAAGGCCCTTAGTGTAATATAATTTGGAAACCTTTTTAAAATATTTTATTTGCAATGATGCTACACCTGTACACAAAATTATTTTCTAGTTGAGGCATACAATCTTAAAATGTGACGTAGTAACTTACTTTCAAATCATGTGACATCTTCTGTCGTTCTCGTAGAATAGGCATTACACAAGTTCACGAAAGCTCGCTCAAATATTATTTATATATCCAGTATTTTCCAAATTTATTTTATTTTTACAAGTCACTCTAAATCCAATATGACGGACTCCAAAATATGGAGGATTTGGTATTCTTTATTTAAACTTAGGTATCTGTTTTAGTTTAATTATCAACCACAGTAGACTCTGAATTTAAATAAATATAATAAACGCCTTTACCTGAATTATAATATGTATATTATAAAGAAATAAAACTCCACATCAAAATAAGGATGCTCGTTTATCTAATAATATAACAAAAACCAAATTATCAGTAATAACGGAATGTGAACTAAAGGTCTGCTTCATTCTCATATTTCATAATTTGGTCCACTCTGTAAACACGAGAGCTGATGTGCTGCCGCCATCTATGTATGAATAGTAAAATCATTGACGAGCTTATGTCCATATTTGTAGCAGGTCATATTTGTAGCACCCGCGCCATCTTTTGGGCTTTATGACATTAGTTATTCTGATAGCCGTCTTAATTGTAACCCAAAATTGTAGTAATGGATATTTTAATCGGTTACATATGCCATGCATATTCAAGCAAACCAAGTTTCTTTTCACGAGGAAGGATACACCAAAGTGAGCGAGGGATTTATTATGAAAGAAAAGTAATTTATTTTCTGGATTAAAATGATATGTGTATATATACCTTCTTTAATAGTGTATTAAACAACAAGGTTAGAAAAGCAAAGTTTCACTAAACGAATATTTTTAGTAAGAGTGAGCACAGCGAGCGAGTAACTCAAGCTATATGAGCTTAGTAAAACTGCTTTTCTCACGACGTTTATTTATGCTATTTTTTCGCATTTTGTGTTAGTTATTATAAGTAAATAATCATATAAAAGCCTTATTTATTCCAAATTTTATTGTCTGATTTTTACTTGGCATTGTATTAATATAAAACAACTTGATCATAATATCAATATTCATAAATATACATACAAAATTCACACCTTGCACCATATTAAGAAGTTAAATCATCTTAAATTAATTATATACAGGCGCCTATTTGCACGAAATAGTCTGTTAATGTTGAATTTAAATGATGTTCAAAGTTAGAACTTCATAAGTCCCAAGACTTCATTCCCTACGCGCAGAGCTTCCATATTTCAACTCGGGCAGGTACGCAAAACATAAAAGAATAATATTCTGAGCCGAGACAGAGATACTGGACAAATTATGGTAATAAATGAATAATAAATAAAATCAGTGTCCTCATATGTTATTATTTTTCGTCAAAAAAATATAATAGTAAATGGAACACTAATGGAACACTAAAATATTCATTTCAGTTATTTGAATTTCAAGTTCTAAAGAAAAAAGTTTCTATTATATTTCATACTGCCCGTGTTGTATTTTTATTAAATTGTAAACAATGTTACATACGGGTTGAAATATTAATTACTCTCACTATAGTAGCTCGGAAGGAATATTGATAACGTTATTTAATTAACCATAAACGAAGACAAATTGTCTCTTATCCTATGTGCGATATCAGAGATATTCTAATTATACGAATGGGGTTGAAAAATTAATTACTTCCCCGTTCCGTTGAATAATAAAAACTCTTGAAAAACTTAATAGATGATAAATATGTTTCCAATAGACCTATTTTCTATAAGCTATTCTGTGTTTACCGAACACGATGTACGGCTACGGCTGTCGATATTAGGGTGGATACGATAGGCTTTAAAGTATTACGGTTAAATATTAGATAGAGCCTGAACTGAATGAAACTCGATACGTCACAGCATTTTTTAAGAAACTTACTAATAGTCTTAAGTTATCTAATCACAGTGAAAAATTAAATGAACCTAAGGAAAGCTACGCCTCTCATGCACTGACCGTATAATGTTCTCCGGAAAAACCTTGGGCCTTATTGAATTGGGCACTTAAACTAAAGTGTTGTCGTGCAGAAAGGTCCATTTCTTTCGAGCCTGTCTTTCCTGATTTTGTTCCCTTGTATTTCTAAGTAAAACCAACACTTACCTTCGCTGCCAGTCCCTTCTAGTTAAAAATTAAACACCAATGTCATTTTGAATACGGAAACTTCTTTTGATTACTTTCTCTGGCCGATCGTTTGGGACCTGCTGAACCAGTAAAATATCGTTAGCATTGTGAAATGTATATATACCGGGTGCCTACGATATTACTAGCCAGCCTATTACTTCCTTGTAAAACAAGATATCGATTTTAAATTTTGTGAAATTGTATGGTTGATTACGGTGCACAGTTTGATTGCTTCAAGACCTGATTTTCATTTCCGGTTTAACCGGAAACCGTATGAACTTTGTTATTTTTAATGGAATACCTAGTATGTTATTCAAAATTTAGATTAAACAGCAAATTCTAGGTCCAAAACATATAGCATACTCTATATCTATCTTTGACAGTTTTCGAGAAAATGGCGGTTGAATATGTTATAACAATCACAAATTATTTGATTTTCACATAAAACAAATGAATGCAGGAACAAATCTGTTATGGCTATTGAAGTTTTTTGGTGAGTAAAATTTGATAAAGTCATAAACAAAGAATTTCCGGCTCAAACGGAAGTACTACGAAAAGTGATTTTCAAACTCAAATTACTTGGATAGTTTTAATGGAACGCCCTGTATTGAACATTAAATTTACATTCTACTAATCTTTCTCGATATTTTTTGTTTCTAGTGTCCCCTGCCAAAATCTAATAGTTTATGAGATATCGGCGCCTGAATGTTCACCTGCACTATACATACATCACAAATCTGCATTCGCAAACATCCAGTCGCCGATATCTCATAACCTATTATGTTTAGACTGGGGACACTAGTTACAAAAAATATCCAGAAAGGTTAGTAGAATGTAAATTTA
Organism: Tetropium fuscum; assembly: GCA_964058915.1. NCBI lineage: Eukaryota > Metazoa > Arthropoda > Insecta > Coleoptera > Cerambycidae > Tetropium > Tetropium fuscum. Next base: position 72,400 of record CAXKVY010000466.1, on the reverse strand, counting down.
AGATTCAATACAGGGTGTTCCATTAAAAATATCGAAGTAATTTGAGCCTTTTCGTAGTACGTCCGGTACAGCCGGATATGAAATTTTTATGACATCAAATTTTACTCCCCAAAAAAATTACATTACCGTATCAGATTTGTTCCTACATTCATTTGTTTTATATCAAAATGAAGTAATTTATCATTGGTATGACATTTTCAACCGCCATGTTCTCGAAAACTATCAAAGATAGATATAGGATGTTCTACATGTTTTGGATCTAGAATTTTCTGGGCAATCTAAATTTCTAATAATATATAGGGTGTTCCATTAAAAATAACAAAGTTTATACTGTTTCCGGTTAAACCGGATATGACAATCAGATATTGAAGCAATCAAACTATGAACCATTGTCAACCATACAACACATCAAAATTTTAAATTGATATATTTTTTACAAGGAAGTTATAGGCTGGCTAGTAATATCGTAGGCACCCGGTATATATATATATATATATATATATATATATATATATATATATATATATATATATATATATATATATATATATATATATATATATATATATATATATATATATATATATATATATATATATACCGGGTATATATATACCGGGTGCCTATGTCCACGGATGTAGCTGAAAAGAGAGAAAACCTTTTTATGTGTCAATTTACGGAAAAAAGTATTCCTAACAAAAAATTGAGCTTGTGTTTAAACCCATAAAAATGTACTTTAATGTGAGTTACATATACATGATGTTTGTTACTAGAAGTAAGTAAATCTGAGATTTTTAACGCAAAATCTTTCCCACTGGTGTTCTATTTATTTCCCACTATTTTAATTATTTTTACCTAAGTTTAACTATTAATTCTAACAAATTTTTATAAAAATTATTAGCGAAGCTGTTCCCTCCTCGAACGCTATAGCTACAAATTGTTATATGAAACCACGGATATGCCGTATAGAAAAACATTTGCATTTCTTGGTTACCATCCTTCCTTCTTATTATTATGATACAATCTGACCAATCAGATTAATGCCTATTATTTAATTTGTGTAATTTTACGCACAACTCTTATAATTTAAACTTCACTCTATCTCATTTTGGATTCTAAACATTATAATATAACCAGATTCACTTTCTGTCGCGTAACTTCGATGTATATTTTAGGCGTTATATCTACATTGCGTTTTGCTTCGCGATTATAGACTCTCGAATCCACTTTCTACCATGATGCTTTCGCATTAATTTTTTAATATAGACATAGTTTATTCATGCTCGATATGCTATAATTATTGTTGGGACTCGTCTATTGTAATCATGCTAGATAGCGTTTTTTGTGCCGATAAATAACTTAGATTAATGAAATTACGTTCTGACCAATCAAGCGCGTAGCTGGTATATGTATATACATATGCTTCAAAGCAGTATAACGTCTGCCATTGCAATACATACTGAGATAATAATATTCCTAGGTGTCGTTGGTTTTGAAGATTATTGATATTCTCAATCGAGAAAAGGTACTGTCTGGATTATTTTCCAATTTCCAAAAAAATCAACAGTTGTTTTTCAACTGTTTTTTATTAAAATCTATTTTGTTAGTATAAAAATGGTTTTGATTACAAATTGAAATTAACCTCCTTTATAATATTTTTGTAGTCTTTTTATCAATCTTAATCAATTTTGTAGTCTTTTTATCTGTTATGTAGATGTAGTCAACTATTAAGTACAGGAGAAACTGAAAATAAAATTCTATCAATACCCTCTATGCGTATGTCATTGTCCACAAAAAAGTCTGATTTATCAATGAAATGCAGACTATATTTCCATAACAACCGAAATTTGGTCACATATGAGTGGCGCCAACTGTACATGAAAATGGGTAAAATTTCCATTCCGTAAAAAACTGTATATAGAAAACAAATTTACCTGTTCGAATATTTTAATCAGATATAGGTCACTAACAAGTACTCCACCTGATAATTTTTTAAATAAACATAATCTCCAAACTGTTGTTGGTAACATCATAGACTCGAAAAGCGTGTAATAACATTTAATAAAAATATTCCCTACCACGATTATATTAATGAAAAAATTATTGGTTTTATATTCCATTGCCAAAAATTTACTGTTTATGATTCATGCATTTGATAATTTTTAAACTTTTGCATTTAATTTTCTGCTTTTTAAAGAAGTATCAGACAAGTCGAGAAATGTAATGTAAGCTAGGGAAAATATTCCGTGAAAACTTTTTACAACTAAATAATATACTACATAAATTCTTCCCAATGTATTTTATTCTAGTGCCTCCGGCTTCTCCGTTAATACAAGTCAGTGCGTATTCTAATAAATTTTTATCGCTGGCTCTGACAACACGTATCGGGGTTGTTCTTTCTTTTCGCTTGCGGGGGGATCATGCAAAAACAAAAGACAGAGAATTCAGATGTGGAAACAACGTTTTGAGCAAAAAGAAGCTGCTATTCTCACGCAATATACACAAGTTGTCAACTGTGTTTATAGAGAAAACGGATTTCTCTTATTTTCTTTTCTCCTTAATCTCTTTGACACGTCAGTGTTCTTACGGCGGGAGTAAAAAATCTACGCGTATTACTTTATTACTTGCTAAATTATGGAGCCATGAACAATAACGATCCATTTCATATATAATTTAGTGTAATAACTTTATAGCTTCAATAATATATTAAATAGTTCGAGATAACTATCGAACATCAATCATCAAGGCAAAATCTATTGAAAACCTAGTCATAATATTATTTTTTATAGTAGCTATAATATTTTTGTTGGTTTATAATAGTCATAAAACTATATTATGTATTATAAGATCATGATTCGCTGTTCATAACGCGATGTTCGCTGTTCATAATCATTAACAATAAATTCTAAATTATAAGGAATTTGTTAAATACTACATTTGTGTATAACACAAACGAATATATGTATTTCTGAACTGCTATAGCTCAAATAAGTAGTTTCCAAAACCTTATTGGGAAAAAAATGATGAGTTATCTATTTATAAAAGAAACTTTAAGGACGAAAATAACCTGATGTTTACTCATTTACTAAATGATATTAATTGGACGGAACTGTACATACAAGAAGATGTAAATATAACATTCAAACATAACACATTATCATCGCATCGCATCGCCTCTTCAATGTTTTAAAACGAATTCAAAAGTAAACTTAGCCTGTATTACCTAAGGAAATCAGAACTTCTTTTAAAAATAAAAGATCGCTTATTGAAATTAAACAGTATGCAAACAATATAATGCAGGCAGGCAGGCACGCACGGAAGCAAGCAAGCCAGTAAGCAGCCAGGCAGGCAGACAGACAGACAGACAGACGAATGCTGTAATGTCAAACAAGCAGGGCAAGCAGGCAGGCAGGCAGAGAGACAGACAGATAGACATACAGACCGATGGATATACAGACAGACGGATATACAGACGGACGGACGGACGGACAGACGGACAGACAGACAGATAGACAGACGGACAGACGGGCAGGCCGACAGACAGACAGACGGACGGACGGACGGACGGACGGACAGAGAGATAGACCGACAGACAGACAGACATAAAAACTCTCATAATTAAAAATACCCATTACCATAATTAAACGAAATATTGGTATACTCAAAAACCGTCTTGAATTTATTTGTAATCTCTTCAACCACGGGAACTTTTCCTGAAAATTTGAAAATTGCTAAATAAATACTCAAAATTATATAAAAAACATACACATGTAGTGGAGCGGATCTAAGTTTGCAAACGGAAGTGACTTTTTTGAAAAAAAACTTTTTTCCAACTTGTTGATAATGTTCTCCCCTACCCCCTGCTAACTTTTTCCGGTAATTGTTGTCCACCAGGGGGCGCGCGCGGCCCTTCAGATATTGTAAAAACAGTTTTTTTTATATTACGCGTAATCGAGGAGACGGATAGAAAAATAGGCCTACTCGAAACGCGCAATCTGGTTTTGGAACCGTCAAAATCGGTCCATTAGAACCGGAGATATAGCGGTTTTAAGGTTTTTGTTTTCTAGGGGGGGACAAGAAAAAGGGAGTGAGCAATGGGGGTGTTGCGCGAAGGGGGTGGGACTGGGCAGCTGATTTTTTCCTCTTGTAGGTAATGGTTATCGGAAGGCCAGGCCGAAATTTTTTTGAGATTTCTCAATTATGGAAGGGTTGGGAGGGGAGAGGGTGGAAAAGGGTTAAACGGGTGTATCTCCGGCCTTGATGAACCGATTTAAAAAAATAAAAATGGATTTTTTTTGTTTTTTTATAAGAAATCGAGGACAGCCTTTAAAAAAAAACAAAACTCAAAAACACGGGCGTGGGGAGTGAAAATAAAAACGTTATTTTTTTCTTTATTTTTTTGTTATGGGAAGGAGGGGGAAGGGGCCTATCATATTGAAAAAGTTGGGCAATTGTATAAACTTTACTGAAAAAAAAATTACCGATTTCGTTCATTAGGGACGTCAGGGCGTCGAATCTAGGTTAAAGCCCTATAGACGGTCGAGAAGACGTCCTACGCCCTTAAGCCAGATCTCATTCTCAAGGTGAAGGTTTCCCCTAATAATTAAAAAAAATAATTCCCGATCGCACCAATAGTTTTCGTACGCGCGCGAGTTGGGATGCTGGGAAATTTTATTTTCTCTCGCCAGTATCTCCAGCGGCAGAAGAGTGGGCGTGGACTCTACCCTCTCTTCTCGCGCGGGGGATGACGGCAAGGTGAGGAGGGGAATGAAATCGGAGCTCAGGAAGGTAAGTCTTGACATTAGTGACATTTTCTCAACTTTTCCGACGGGTGCAGTGCAGCAAGAAGGTTATCTCTCCAGACTGCATCATTCTGTTTGAGTGGAAAATAAATACAAAAAAAATCCCGTTATCGCCTGTACATTAATTTACTGAAGCTGCTGTAAGTACTGCGTGTTTATTCTTGATCTATACAATAAATAGTACTTTTTTCCTTCTACTGAACAATCTTAATCTAATTTCCTCAATTTTTGATAAACGCAGAATGGGGGGTGCATGACGATGCTTGCAGCAATTTTTTGTATGCAAACTTGTATGAAAATTTGGAAAATAATGACCCAGATTCATATTGGGAATATGAAAGCGAAGACGAATCAAGTGGTAGCGACGCAGAAATAGAGATTCCAACTAAAAAAGCACGCCTCGATTAGATTTAGGCGCTGCGGTTATCAGACCCGAGTCGTGATATTATGTATAAGTATATGGCCGAAAAATTGTTTATTTGTGATGTTGTATATAAATATATTATGAGAAATGTTAATTATGAATTGTGATTTATTTCTCTTTATTTCATAACCCCTCCTCCTCTTCCTTCCTACTCACGCTGTTACCTAAAAAAAATATTCGTCATTGCTCAATTAAGCATTAATAATTGAATCCGCTTCGAAAATTCATCGTGAGGAAAAAAAAACCGTTGAAATGGACAACGAAATGAGAGAGTAAAGGAAGGAAGGAATCGCAAGGAATCTCTCTGTGTATGATTCCCTGTGTATGATTCCCAGCGTCCAACTCGCGCGCGTATGAAAACTATTGGTGGTATCGGGATCTTTTTTTAATTAATAGGGGAAACCTTCACCTTGAGAATGAGCCCTGGCTTGAGGGCGTAGGACATCTCCTCGCCCTTCTACAGGGCGTTAACCTAGATTCGACGCCCTGACATCCCTAATGAACGAAATCGGTAAATTTTTTTTTCAGTAAAGTATACTTTACTGAAAACCAACTTTTAAAAAAACAAAAAAATCCATTTTAATTTTTTTAAATCGGTTCATCAGAGCCGGAGATACACTCGTTTAACCCTTTTCCACCCTCTCCCCTCCCATCCCATCCATAATTGAGCAATCTCAAAAAAATATCGGCCTGGGCTTCCGATAACCATTACCTACAAGAGAAAAAAAAATCAGCCTCCCAATACGCAACACCCCCTGTTGCTCACTCCCTTTTTCTTTTCCCCCCTAAAAAACAAAAATTTTAAAACCACTGTATCTTCGGTTCTAATAAACCGATTTTGACGGGTCCAAAACCAGATTACGCGTATCGAAGAAACCTATTTTTCTTGTTCAAAACATTTTTCTATCTGTCTCCTCTGAAAAAAAATCTGTTTTTACAATATTTGAAGGGCTGCGCGCGCCCCCTGGTGGACAACAATTATCGGAAAAAGTTACCAGGGGGTAGGGTAGAACATTATGAACAAAATGGAAAAATTTTTTTTTCAAAAAAGTCACTTCCGTTTGGAGCCCTTTTTTTTCGTAGATCCGCTCCACTAATGAAGTGGACGCAAAAACTGCGAGTGCATAAAGCAAAAGTGTGCGATTTTTAGAGAATTGCATAATAGGGAATCGTTGATCTGTAATACACGATTGTAATATTAGACGGCCATTAAAACTCAAATAAAATTGTCCACATGGCGTAGCCGATAAGTTATTGATCGCCGATATTCTACGAGATAATTAATTCATTTATCGTGGTAATAAATTTAATATTGTCGGAGTAGATAATTATTAATTAAATCAAATAGTTCGACACATTACTGCTAACACATGCACGCATTGGCTGTACGCGAAGGTATCTCAAAGGAATTGTGGCTTCTTTAGTGACTTCCTCTTCCTGTAATTACTGTCTGACCGAAACCTCCCAGGGCTATAATATATTGTAGATACATCGTGATCGATTAAAGCCCCCTGAAAATATTAATTTTGAAATTATCCATATATGATATCTACTAATCTACTAATTTCATGCGCATCTATCATATTTATTTTGAAAATAAAGAGTATCTTCAACATCATACATTATTATGTTACAAATAAAACTACAAAATATATATAATTTTATCATCACTCACGTAATTATAGCCACTTGATTAGGGGTTGATTTGTTGAAAAAAAACTATAAAACTAGAAAATGTTACAATACATTACAAATATCAGAAATCGGATAAAACAGTTACGATAAAATAGTTGGTCTGTATAAAATGTATACAAAGTTCACTGACCGAAAAAATGACCAAGGGCGTAGCTATTTTTTAGAGCGTCGAAAGTATAAGGTTCTTATATGCATATTGTATTGATACACCACAACTGATATTGTATTTAAGTCTCCATATTACTCATGAAGTATTGCTTTCGCCGCGTTACCATTTTTCAGTGGGTGGTTCGCCAGTAGCCATATTTCTCATAAAAAACAATAAATATGTACAAAACAACTAAATAGCTGTCATGACTATAAAACGAAAAAAAAATTATATGATCCAAAATAAAGCAAAAATTCTCAACAAAATATAAAAATACTGAAAGTAATCAAAGATAATGAATTAATAAACATACCTTAAAATAATACAGTAACACCTTAAAAACGAGTGATTAATATCACAATGTTTATTGTCATAATCACTATGACCCCCACTTATAATAATTGAAAACATTTTGATACTTTAAGTTTTGTATCACTATTTCTATCACTCGTCACTATTTTAATTTTGTTGTCATTATAACTCACGGCTACCACTAAACTATTGTTAACAAAATTAGAAAATCATCTCCTAAATGTTAAAATATAAAAGTGATAATCCTAAATGTGATAAATATCGAAGATAATCCATCCCCCGAGCCACTATTTCATATATGGCTTGGGGGTGGATCTAGGATGCAAAAGCGACGGAGAGTGGAGCTGCAATATTAATATTAGAGGCTAATTAATACCAGCTGATCAAATATCGATCATAACGTAAATAGTAATGGCTTTGATTGAAAAAACTGTTGTAAATATCTGTTGAACTGTATTCTTCGCTGAATATTTTTGAAATATATTATAGTCAAAACGTACCTCTTGGCCTGGTGAATAAAATGTCAAAGAGTTTCGAATTTACGAACAATGACGCATAATTTGTAAACGTTTTATAAAAAACAATGATTATTCTTCTATCAGACATGGTGCAAACGTAAGTCATTTTGATCTGGTCAAAAAAACATTGCTTAAAAACACGATCTAATGGTTTCACATAAAAGTAAATAACTTAAAACAGTGTCATTTTAAATTAATTTCTGAAAAATGCGACGCGGCTCACTTAGACAAGTATGGAGTTAAAAATTGGGAATTTACTGAATTTACTAATTTATATGGCGGCCTATACTATAGACGGTCTTAAGAAACTGCTGAAAATAGTTATAGGAATATCTTATATGGATAGATGGGGATTTTTATAATCTGCGTTAATAATATATGGAGTGCTTCATTTAAAAAAAAGTGACTTATGGTTGTATATAGTAGTAACATATTTTTTAGACATCTTGTGTCCATTCCATCCATTCAGTATGTAGTTATAGTACTCCAATATGTTTAGTGCGTTTATGACTTAATCCCATAGTTGACTCCTGAAGCCCATTTCACACTAGCCCATTGTATGCCTTCTAAAAACTATCCCCCTGCTAGTCCTTGTCGACCGCTGCGTCAAACAAGTACAGGTCCGTCTTTAGATTAAATACTGAGAAATAACTATTATCAATCAATTATTCATTTATCATTCGAGAAACTTTTGCAATGGCCCCACTTTCTCCTTCCTCATTTTTAATGTAATCGAATACATTCAAAATTAATTGTTTGCATTCGACAGGCAAATGTACACGGGATCGCAAGTTGGCCTTGTTCGTCTTCTTGATCCACCTGCACTTCTCAAAATTACCATTTACTTCCTACGGTCTGAACATTTTATAGTGGTCTAGAAAATTGGGAATCACTTTTTTCACTTTTATCAATTGCACCAAGAAAATAAAGCATCTACAACCGTACGGCACGAAGTCTAATGACTAACTACGGCCATAATCCGAAATATCCTTTTAAGTAGGTAGGTAATTTTCTCCATATCAACCTCAAATTTGAACGACTTCCAGGAAAGACCTAAGTGATGTGTTTCGGTTACCTACATACTACAGATGGACGTAAAAAGTTTAATACGGCCCATAGTTGTACGGCCCAAGCTTTATTGCGGTAGATCGCCGGTAATGCTAATGATATTGTAAACGGCTTAAGAAAGCAAAGCATAAACGCACTAAACCGATTGGAGTACTATACCTGTAAATCCATTTAGTATGTGGTTTAGCCTACTTTTGGCTAGGGTCGCTGCTTTGGGTGCCTGCATTGCAGGACGCTGCTTGTTACAAGACATTACTTAGTAATGTCTGATGAGTAGTAGCAACTGACCGCTAGAGGGGTCTAGTTATCCCTCGCTTGCACTCTACTGCTTGGTCTGATTGACTGTTTTGATAGTGTTGGTCATTCATTAATTCCTCTATATGTACTGATGAGAGCCAACAGCTCGAAACTAGTCTACACCTGGTGGTGGTATTGGTGAATGACCATGGCTATCTTATCGGATTTGCAGGTGTAATTCAATACAGGAAGGAGTATTAGCTCTCTGAGTAGTTGTTGCCTGTAAATCCATTCAGTATGTAGTTTAGCCTACTTTTGGCTAGGGTCGCTGCTCTAGGTGCCTGCATTGCAGGACGCTGCTTGTCACAAGACATTACTTAGTAATGTCTAATGAGTAGTAGCAACTGACCGCTAGAGGGGTCTAGTTATCCCTTGCTTGCACTCATGTAGAATTATGACAAACTATGACGAAATTTTGAGAAAGAAAAAATGTTTTGTTCTCCTGATACGTCTAATAGGAAATACAATGTATATCACTAGTTTGAAATATCGTGTATATCAGAAATCTTTGAAATACACCCTGATATGCACGTCTAGTTTGAAATACTCTGTATATCACTAACTTGGCAAAATCATATATTTCATAATAATTATTGTTATTACACTTGGTATCTCAAATGGTATTGTGTAAGACCGTAATGTAGGTAGGTATTTACGTTAACGGTAAATAAAAGTGCCCAATAAAGACCAAACAGGAAATTATTAAGAGGATGCAATTTAATAACAGTCCAGACTGTATTCGAGCTGCATTTTCAGCTTCTAAAAGGGAGAAGTTGAAAATGCTTTCACCATTCGCTCATTACCTGCAGAAAAAATATAAATGGAATGCCGCTCCGAACGCAAGCTACGATAAAATAAAAATCAACAGAGAGAAATATTAGTTAATTATTAAACGGATTAAAAATTGAAATTGGATGAAAAGAATCACTATAAGTGAAATTGGAAAAGGAATTAATGCCAGATATATAATACAGGAAATAATTATGATATATTTGTACTTTTTTCGAATATTTGGGCCATTCTCAAACATTTAGGTATGTAGGTGTTTACAGAATCGAATACAAACATTTGCTAAGAAGAATATTGTAAACTGCAACATATTATTTATTATTATTTGCTGTGATGTAATTTATCATTGATTGCAAGTGATTTTAATCATAAAATTTAATGAACAAATTCACAAGTAGGGTAGTTAGTGATCACTTTCCGACCGGTTCTCATTTCTCTGCCTGTCTGGATGTTAAAGTTAATAATAACATTTACCAATATTTTAAATATCAGTAATATTCAGTCACGTACTGACTGTCAACAATTTTTTTTCGCAGCTACGGTTTTTCGCTGAACGTAAGTTAACTTAGCCATCAACTGCAGTACTGGTAAAGAGTGAATTTGAAAATGGTCTGCGGAAAATCATTTTCCTTTAATTATTAAATTATTATCTTCAGAATAAAGGTCACCTAAAGAGAATACCTGCATCATATAAACGAAAAATGGAGGAACATATTACAAGACACACATATTATTAGATACAAATTTAACATATTTAAAAAACTCTTTGTAACATCTACTGTACACTTGTTTATAAAATTAAGTATGGTTATTCAACTTTATGAAATTAATTTAATCAGTAATAATATCACAAGTATTATCCATGTATTCTAGTTTTTCATGGATAGTTCAAACTGCTAAGCTACATTTAAAGTACCCATTGCAGGATTTTCAGGTCTGTTCCTGTAGGAAGTTTGTGGTAGTTTCTGATACTTTTCACCAATTAAAATAAAATGAGATATTTTGGATATTTTAAAAATATTGAGTAGGTATGCATATGATTTTAGGTTTGCTAGAGCTATGGGAAAGATAAACTTTATGCGCACCGTCGGCGTCGAAGCCTGTCTCGACAGAGCTTTGATTTTATACTTTATCAACCTTGACAACTGCAAATCAGTTGAAATGTCTGCATGCTCTATATTTCTGAGACTACCGAGTCTTTTGAAATGATTGATTTGGCCACACGTACAATTTACAGGGAACTGTAACTTTATAAATTCGAGGTAATTCGATTTGTCATCGTCAAAGATTTGATAAATTTCTTTAGAATTTAGCGACATGTGCTTAATAAATATAAACAGACTGCCCGACATATTTGTTATGTCACATTATTAGTTGCTTGTAATGTACTGGCTTTTGCCTGCAACTGAAGCGGTAATTTTTTATGAAACGGTCACTACATCAACTATATTTATATCCCAAGAAAAATCTATTGTTGTTTTTATTTAATTGTGAATGTCTTTATTACACATTTATGCATTTATTTATGTGTATATTATTTGGTTGCCAAGATTCTTCATCGGTATCGTAGACCAATTCTTCTGCCTCCAAAGTTTGGACAACGTAAGACGATGAATCAATGTCTTCGTCATTCTCCACGTTATCGATATCAAATGGTACCGTGTTCGAGCAAGTTTGGCGATGACAGTGTGGCTACAAACTACAGGCCAGTTTAATCCTGCTTTCCGATATCCACAACTGGAAGCACAGCCTTTCTTGTAATTACAAAGTACTCTATTAAGTACTGCATCTGGAGCAGCTTGGAGCAGAGTTGTAATTGCCTCTAGAGTATTATTTTGTAATGCCCATCCCCAGTCCTGAGGATCAATTTCGTTATTTCCTAGCCATACTTGAACTTGGTAATACACTCGATGAAAGTGTTGCTGAGCTGCGGCGGAGGTTGGCGGAAGCGTAGACAGTTGGACAGCTGTGATAGGTTTTGTCGACTTAATGAATTTAAAATATCGTAATTCATCAATCGATTCTTGTTTCTTGGTTGCTTTATATACTTAGAGAGAAAACGTAGTCTACTATAAAACATATCATTGGGACTTGATTTTATGAGTATACTTCTTGTAGCACTCTGCATGCCATGATGCGTTTCCATTTATTATTTTTTCAATATTCACATTTCTTAATCGATTATCAATTAACGCGTATTCACTCTAATTATATTCAAGAAAATGTTAAAATTTTAACATTCTATATAAATTTAATTTCTGATGACAGAGATATTTAAACAGAACCTGAGTCTACTTTTTGGTTGAAACCATGTCATCTAAAATATCTGACTAAAAATAGCCTCAGGTTCTGTTTAAATTTTCAGACAGATAACAAAATAAGGAAAGCAAACTTAGATGCGATAGTAGGTACACATTCGTAAAAAGTTTTGCATTTAAGTTGTTTTTTATGTCCGTCACGAGACCCAGAAAACTGAAAGATTTAGGAGAAACTGTAGGTTTTATGGCACACAAAAGGACCCAACTCGTAGTTGATCATAACAAATATATAGCGAACACTAATTTCCATAAGAAATAACTAAGATAATAACTATAATAGATTATGCATTTTAAAGTTTTAGGGTAAAGGGAGGAGAGATGGACCACCACTTATAAAAGTTAAGATAATTTCTTTATTAATAAAAGTACAAATCTGTAAATTAATACATAAAATAACTCAGCTTTGGTACTCTTTTTGGGACACTTAGAAAGTGAAAATTATTAATCATTACAACTAAAAAAAAATTCTTTATAAAAAATATTTATTTTATCTTAAGTTCTATTAGGTTACAACTAGAGTAAGTAGTACAATGATTATCTCTATTAATTTATCTGTTGCCTCCGTTGAATGTTATTTATACAAACATATCGTGATTTATTCGTTGTAGAAATACGTTATATTATTTTTATTATTGTATAATATCACTTTTAATATACTGAGTTGAATTTGAGTTATTATTTCGTTTTGCATATGACCGACTACTTAACCCCTTAATAAACAACGATGTACGACGAGACATAGTACGCCCACACCACAACTTTGGTTAATTTGTTTCATTTGACCAATAATAATAATGGCAGCTTCCTGTACGCTACAACGATAATTTATTTGTTAAGTAATTATTATTTTGAGTGGAAATTAGTTCATGTTTGTCTATTGTATAGTATGCGGTGATTAATATACAGGGTGTTTCTCAATTGTGCATAAGACTTTAAGAGGTGAATTATCTATCTAGTAACAATCTATGTTTCTTCTTCTTTTTATTTTTGTATTCCTACTTATCCTATTATAATGTACGTAATATTTAATATGTAAAATTATAACATGCATAAAATGTCAACCTAAGGAAAAACGCTAAAAGCCAAAAAAAGGTTATTATGGGGACATTTTTTGGATTGTCGTGTTAACTAAATAAATATCAAGCTTCTGGTTAATTAAAAATAATTACAGGTGCGTAATTTTTACAGGGAAGTGGCACTGCGATTTCTTTCTGTCAATGAGAAATTGAAATGGGAATGGCTTTAATAAGTACAATTATCTACTTATTAATATTAATAAGTAGATAACTTAATAAGTAGATAATTCTACTTATTAAAGCCATTCTGATGAGCTTCAATAAAAGCGAAATAATTAATATATTATTCATATTCCAAGATTACTTGTGTATACATGCATGGTAGTTTCGTCTTTTGTAGAAAATGTATTAATGTGTCCACGTTACATTAAAAACAGACGCGAGGTGGCAGTGTGTTAAACGAAATTTATATGAAAAGCTTCCTCACTATAATATCCCGATTATATTACTACGCAATTTAAATTTAGAGAGTATGTAATTGATATTCAGTTGGTAGTTGTGCGCTTCAAGTCAACTAACTTTATTAACACGCCTCGTGACATATAGTGCTAAACTCCTGCTCTACCGCCATTTTCAACTCCTCATTAAAATATTACGTTACTACTAATGCATCTTATAATTCCTAACAAAGTAATACATCCACTTTGTTGTAATATTGTTCCTGATTATTTTAAGTCAAACTTCAGGCAGCAAGCCGCAACCATAATATGGATCCGAGTGTTTTTTAGTCGATAATATGACAAATCAATCTTATCTATTTGAATGTGCAAATCGAGGTCATGATAGTCATAGCTTTATGTCACATTGAAAAGTATCAGTGTAATAAGTGAAACTGTATTATTGTAAATCAAATGTATCACTGTTACTCGTATCGAGTGTATCGACTGTATTATGAGGTGCCATTTTTTAAGGAAAACCGACTGGAAGCCCATATGATTCGTGATGATTTATTTGTAATGAAATTGAGCTACTTGGTCGACATATTCGAGAAATTAAATACCTTAAACCTTCAACTAATATTTTATATGTAAATAGTATCTTGCGAAAACATATCAGACCTGATGTGTGACGACATTGATGAGCTGTTCATCGATGACCTTCAGACGACGATTTCGACCTGCCTGAGCAGGTCCATGAAGAAATGATACCGAAGCAAGTTGCCCCCAAAATATTTAAATGTTAAAAACTTTTAGAAGTTGTACCTCAGGAACCATCAGGTCTACATAGACTCTTTTAGTCTCGTATTGTTGCAAATTTAGTGTACTATAATAACGTATATATGATGACATTTGCCGTAAAATAGGTCCTTGTCAACATTGACGAAAACTTAAACAAAAACTAAAATTTCTTTCTTTTTTGGAAATTTTATCTGTATCTTAGAAACTGTTTGGGCTATCGAGACCAAATTGCTTTCATTTTGTTGCAAATTTAGGTTACTTAAAAAGTGTACATAGTGTGACTTTTGACGTAACACATGTCCTTGGTGGTAAAAATTAACAGAAACTAAAAAAAGGCCAAAAATATATATTTTTTAAATGTTTTTAATAATCATCCAGAGGGCTTTCGAGGTGGAAAACTTGGATTTGTCATTTCCACTTCATCACATACAACATATAAAAAATCAGAACGACCTCATTTGAAGCAAGGGGAAATGTACCAATTCCCTAGACTACTAGGAGCAAACACACATATTTTGGATAAGAGTGATAAAGTTAATGCTTTTTGTATAAACATGGATTTGTGAAGCAGAAATTTTAAGCAAAAAAAACTTAGAAATGTTTGAAAATGTGGATGAATGTATTAAAAATTACAAGGCTGAAAAATAATATGTAAAGGTCGTTTTTGTACCTATTGAAAATCATTTATCCATGGCGGTAAAGAAATTAAAAAAATATTTTCTTGCTGATGACAATTTGGTAGCAAGTTACAATAGGGAACATGCCTAAGTTTTTAAAATAAGAACAATACTAAAAAACATGTAATACACGTAATAAAACGTGTACTTCATAAAAAAAAACAAAATTTCTATTTCCGCGCGATCAGTATGAAGGATCTAAACAACGATAAAATTGAAGCAGCCCGAAACGAGGTGTGACGTCACAATCTACAATATTCTGTAGGCGTTGTGTTGCTCCTTTGAAAACAAAATATAGATCTCAGCTAAATATAGAAAAATAACTCAGTGTCAATTTCTATAATTAAATCTTCCTTCGAAAAACTTTTCTCTGCAAAACAGGTACAAGGGAGTCACTAATAATATTTTTTTCTCTCAAGTATTGATAAGTTCATTATGAAATATATGTAGGTACTGTACTGACACAATCCTATTTATGAGTGTAAACATATCTTATTTCTTATTATACCAGAATGTATTTTATTTTGCTTTTCTTTCAGTAAATTAATTTTTTTTTCGAATATGCTCGTGCCCCCCATTCAGTGTTATCACGCCCCCAGAGAAAGCGCGTCCCACAGGTTGAGAATCGCTGAGCTACATTAAACAATCTGCTTTCGCAAAGGAGCATCCAAGCAGAAATGCATGGCCATAAACACACAGTGACTGCTAGTCAGGGCTGCCCTCAGGGAGGGGTTCTCTCCCCCCTATTGTGGAGCCTTGTAGTGGACAGCCTACTGTGGATGTTAAATGACGCTGGTCTGTATGCACAGGCATATGCTGATGACTTGGTCATTCTATGTAGTGGAACTAGGAACAACTTGCGTGGCCCTATGGCTAGGGCCATACGAATAGTTGAAAATTGATGCCAAATAGCTGGCCTAAGAATAAACTCAAAGAAAGCTCAGCTCATGCTGTTCAGCAAAAAGAGGAGCCAAGAAAATCGACCAGAGATTACTCTCTCTAGTATGGTCCTCAATTACCACCAGACGGTGAAATATCTGGGTGTTCACCTTGATGCTAAACTGTCTTGGCATGATCATATATCATGCAAGATTAGGAAAGCAACGCGTACACTGTGGACGTGTAGGAGGGCCTTTGGTGGAAGCTGGGGTCTTAATCCCAAGGTTCTCCACTGGCTCTACTGCACCATTGTCAGACCTATTTTAACTTACGGGGCCATTGTGTGGTGGCCCTGTGTTGAAAGAAATTCGACGAACAGGCAACTGGACAGGGTCCAGAGACTTGCGTGTTTGGGGATGACTGGGGCATTGAGAACGGCTCCCACCAGAGCTCTGGAAGTGCTATTAAATCTCATGCCACTACAAATCTTTATTAAATTGGAAGCCATGCGTGCTGTATATAGACTGCGTACGCTGGACCAACTACAGGGGTAATCCTTTGGGCATTCTCGCATGTGGAACTGGGTCACCGAGCGATGCCCAGTGTTACTCATGAGTGGTGACCATATTCCCACTAAACTACATACCTCGAACTTCCTGGAGGTCGTAATCCCTGACCGCGAGGAGTGGGAGATAGAGAACGCCCCGACAGTAGTCCGCAACGGGATCAACTGGTACACGGATGGATCCAGGGCAGATGGAATGTCGGGTGCCGGAGTCTTTTTCGACTCCGATCAAATAAGGAAATACTTTGCCCTGGGAACACATGCTACTGTCTTCCAGGCCGAGGTGTTTGCGATTCTGTCTTGTGGGCTGGAGCTGCTAGCTGGCCCACAAAGAACTGGTAGAATCAATATATGCTCCGACAGTAGAGCCGCTATCCTAGCACTTAGTGCCGTAGAAGTGCGCTCAAAACTGGTTCTGGAATGCAAGACCGTCCTCGATACGCTCTCTCGGAGGAATAAGTTAGGATTTGTATGGGTCCCAGGACATGCTGGTGGACATACCGGGAAACGAGACGGCTGATTATTTGGCCAAATTAGGCACCTTAGAGAGCGGTTCTCTCAATGAAGACTTTAGCCCAACAAATGTTTCAACATTGTTGGACAACTGCCCCAAGCATGAGGCAGGCTAAAGAACTTATATCTGGTCCCGACGCTGGGAGGACTAGACACCTGCTGGAACTAAGCAGATGTAACTTAAGAACAGTGACTGGCTTACTGACCGGTCACTGCCACTTAAGACGACACCTTTATATAATGGGTCTTGTGGAAGACCCCGAGTGTAGGGGATGCTTGGAAGATGAGGAAACAGCGTGGCATGTTCTGATGAATTGCCCCGCTTTTCTGCATACACGCATGCGACACCTTGGACAACCGATGCTGATACCTTAGAGAGCTATGTCCTAGCCATCTAGTTGGCTTCATTAAGTCAACTGGACTAATATAGCTCTCGAAAGGCGGGACGTGACGGCCTCATAGTGAGGCCTATACATTATAAGGGCATAGCCCCCGCCAATCTAAATCTAAAATCTAAATCTAACATTAAGCAATCTTGAAAAATGGGGCGGCTATGCTAATGCAAGAGCTATTTGTTATATAAAAAATCTGTTGTAAGAAACTGACGTATTTCTCATGCTTCCCTTTGAACGGAAAAATACACACTCGAGATAACATATATTTTAACTTACTCATTAAAGTTAAAAAAATACTTTTTCATTTGGACATGTAAAGGGGCACTTTTCAAAACCCTTTGACGTTAGGAAACAACTTACTTTTCACAACCAGTTACGAAAAGTAAAATATTACGCAACTGGTTTTGTAAAGTTCGTTTCATAGTAGGTTATTTACACCTGACAAGCTATGAAAGTGACAAGCTGTCACACCGTTACAGCCTACTTGATTGTTTTTAAACGTACAAAATTCAGTGTTTTCTTCTCATAAAATATAAAATTGGTGAGAATTAGAAAAAATCTTGTATGAAACACGTTGGGAAACACTATTTTGTGTAACTCGCATCCATTTGCGGAACTCGCTAGCGCTCGTTCTGCAGAAATCTGCTCGTTACACAAAATAGTATTTTCCCAACTGGTTACATAAATAGCTATTCCGCATTTTATACGCTTATTCCGAGTAAGTACCCCACGACGTAGTATAGGTAAAAAATTGTGGTTTCGTACTTACTGCATTAGTGTAATTAAATTTAACTAAATAACTGAATTTGTTATTTAGAAAGTATTAAATCATATAATTTCTCTTTTAACAGATGTATTTACAACGACAACGGAATAAACTTTTGGCAGTCACGACGATATAGTAGCGGAAGGCGAGAATATCAGGAAATAATTAGTGCCCTACGGATTATCGTTTCCTATCTCTCGGGCTTATTAAACATTTACCTATAACCAACATCCTTATGTTGGTGTAAATTGCACTTTAGTATGAATTGTTTACTATTTTTCGGGTGGAAATGTATACTCATTTCTGACAACATCGATTATTAAGGTAAACTCGACATATGAACATTTACTTTTAAAATAATCTCTTAAAATAAAAGAGCAAATTTATAACATGAAAATAGCTTACTGGAACTAAGCATTGTTCAAATCAACATTGTTGTTCACAATCCTGTAAATGTTGTTAACATCGTACCTGCTTATACCGAGTCTTCATTATTGATTGTAAACCACGTGACTTCCTGAAAGTGTGCAACCCACATTACATATTTGGCGTTTTTGTGCGAAATGAGAACATAATTAGAAAATAATGAATTTAATGTATACAAAACATTTAATCTCAACATTTCTTGAATACAAACAATTAATTAACTAATCAGTAATAATTTCAGTTAGGCCTGATAAATTAAAATTGCAGTATAAAACACTAACTAAAAAATAACTTGCAAACTAATTATAAAAAAATTGGTAATGATGTCTATGATTCTCCAAACATACAAAATGAGCCATGAGAACGAGAGCGTTTTATTTTGACGTAAAAACTATTATAGAATAATATTTATTTGCTAAAACGGCTGAAAAATCATGGATTTAATGTTGCAAATAACTTATCACTTAACCTTATCACAATCACTTAACCTCAAATATTTGTATCGCCATTTATCGAATAAAATCCTTAATACTGTGATGATTTCTGGGTGGCTATTCTTGAGTTCGAGAGAACTTGGAAGTTCTCATGAGAAAATATGAGATCACTTCCCCGGAAGTTCACTTCCCTTTCTCCTCGTTGCTCAATCGCTATTCTTGAACGTAGCTGGATGGGAACGTGATGTGAACTTTTCGTCACGATTGTTGCAACGTTGCCGGTGATACTTTCGAGCTCTAGCCAATCCAAATCAAGAATTTATCAGCTGTTTATTATTATTTATGTCCATGGTCCATGGGGTTATAACCTAAAAATCTCTCTAATCTATGCTAAAAATGTGCCACTAATCTTAGTATCATGAAAAATGTGTGTTTTATTCTGTGAATCGCTGTACATTATTACCATTATTACTTTTGATGTTAAAGCGTGGCAAGCTTCACTAATACTTTTGAACTAAATAATATAATATCGACATCATAAAAGTGAGCTAGTAAAGTACTTACAGAAATGAATATATCTTTTATGCGCTTGGGTCATGAAGAGTGCGAAGAATTTGCCAAGTTAAAAACTCATGATCACACAGAGGATATTATTTGCTGAGGGTGAATTCTGCCAACAATATGCAAAACATAGAAACAATATATAACTGCAAGAGAAATGTATCAGATCGACGCTGATTCTAAAAGAGAAGACGATGATGTATGCTATTCAGCGGATATTCAAAAAGTTATGTTGCCTAGAATAGAAGAATTCAAGGTTGTCTTATTTACTCCTAGAATATCGTAGTATTCAATGAAAGCTTTGTTCCGGTGGGACCGAAAACACCTGTCAAACCAATCACACCTCTTTGACACGAGGGTATCTGGCAGGAAAAAAGAAGAAATAATAATCTCCTTTTATTCTTTCTTTTTAATTAACAGTGATGCCAGAATCATAACTCTTTGACTAGATAACTGCTCGCATAAGAGCTCTGTCAAGAGTTTTATTGCATATTTTCTAAAAATTGTTTCAAGTCTATTGTTGTATACAAATTTAATGTGCTAGGTATATATTTCTTGTGCAGTAATTGGTCTAATGAATTTTAATTTATAATAGGTATATAATATTCAAATATATTATAAGTAATATTTTATCTTGTATTATTTTTTCTAAATATTAAATCCTTCTATACTCAATGATAATTGTTTCATTTCAAGTAAGTACTTATAATTTTCATAATCAGAATAGCAAATTTTTAATAGATTAATTTTGATAATTTTACATTTCTTAATTGTGTTTTAAACTTAATTTTTTGGATAAGAGTATTATAAAACAGAAATACTGCATAACATAGTAAAACGACATAATGGAAACCATATGCATCCTAAAATATATTAATAAAAGAGATGTTAGATAATTTTGCAATACGTATATATATTATTATTATACATCATAACCAACATATCAAAAATTATACAGGAAAATATTTATAAGTAATTGGTCTCGCTAGTTCTTTTGAAACTGGGAAGTATTTGACAAATTTTACATCGGATAATGTAAATGGGTCTGTCATTTGAAGCAATTGACGTTCTCCATCTGTTTGCTCTTCAGCATTGTGCAAGTCACCCAATACCACAACCGCTTCCAACATTTCATCAATATCCATGACCGTAAAACTGGCTTGATATTGCCTATCAATTATAATAATGTCAAATATTAAGAAATATATTATAAATATTACATACCTGTAAATTGAAATATCTATTTATATAATTCTTACAATTTAACTATAATTTCTCTCAAGATGACATTAACTTTTAATCACTACGTTCTATAAGTTGGGTTAGAAACTGAATTTTCTCAGGAGAACTTTATACTTCTCCTATAAAATACCATGAGAATCAGGTTCTCTTACAAATCAGTGAAGTGAATGCTTCGTGGTTTTCAAGAATAGCAAATGTTTGGTTACGAGAGAACTCCGCCCACTTCTCATGAGATAATCTACTCCCCGAATTTCAAGAATAGCTACCCTGTAGTGAAGCGCGGTAAAATTCTAATTAACGGCAAACATTAAAGGTAGTTCGACATCGAGAGTGACATCTTTCGGCATCGAGATGACACCTTGTATATAATAGAAAAGTTATTATAAAGAAAAAAGTTGCATATATTAGCAAGTTATAATATGAAACTTAATAGTATTTAAGTTAATATGTACATATAATATTATAATGGTATCTACAATAGGTTAATCACTATATATAATATGGGAAAACACCATTTGTGAACTATATTAACTACTACCATAAGTTAGAGAGTTGAAGTGCGTATAAGCTAACGATGAAATTGTATTAACGTAATAACTTGAATAAGGTAATAAGGACCAAGTTTGTTTCCATTTAATTAACATGGGAAAATCGACGGTTTTACTCAAACATGGTAAAAAATTTTTTAAAAAAATTCTGATAGCAGCATATTATAGAGAATTAAATTTCCTACGAAATAGGTCCTTAGTACTAAATTTGTGGATTATTTTTAAAGGTATGCTCGTTTAAATATTCGCTCAAAAATCGGATTTAATTCAATTAATTTTAAGGAAAGTTATATTTAATGTTTTTTGACTATCCGATTGATATTATTATATGAAACTGATTTATGATGTTGATATTTAAATTTTGTGCTTCGAAAAGTATAAAGTAGAAGGTGACTGATAAAAAAAGGAGTAGGAGGCAAAAACTTAATTTAATTGTTATGATATTTAGTTAGTTCACCTAAATACATCGATTTGAAACTCTTCTGATTTTTCTAGTTTCTCTTTTGTTCGTTTATTCGCTTCTCTTGAAATTCTCTGAATTTATAGTCGAGACAATTCGGATAATTAAAATAATTAAAGATTAAAAACTGTATTGAACCAGATTTAACAGTTGAAAAAACAAAAATAATTTATTATGAATAAAAATTTGATTAATAATTATAACTATTTATTATTAATTTAATAATAATTAAGCTCTAATCAAAGATTTCAATAATTGTTTAACAAAACATGAAGAACAAACTCAATATTTGTTACAAGTTTTCACTACTTGACCATCACCAAAAACGTTCTACTTATAATAAAAAAAATATTTAAAAAAACTATTGAACATTTGTTTAAATTTAAAAACTTCATTACAAAAAATATTTGTTAGCAAATCACCCCGTCTGACTGACTCATCAAGGTTAGCCCCCCCAGATCTCGATGATCACGTTCCCAGCTCGTGGGTCAGGAGTAGGGATAAAGTCAAGGAAGCACGCATCGACGAAGGAGGGGGTTTTGGCAACTTAACAGGAGGAGCGGTCGCCAGTGTCGCCACGCAGTACGTGCTGCGACGTGAAGCTAGAATAACTTGAAGTGATAACATGAAGTGTTGTTAAACTGTTAAATGCAGAAACATAGTAAATAAATGATGAATGGTGGTGTTTTAGTGGTCATACCCTCAAGTGTTTAATATATT
Organism: Tetropium fuscum; assembly: GCA_964058915.1. Classification (NCBI taxonomy): domain Eukaryota; kingdom Metazoa; phylum Arthropoda; class Insecta; order Coleoptera; family Cerambycidae; genus Tetropium; species Tetropium fuscum. The sequence continues at coordinate 49,589 of CAXKVY010000466.1, read as the reverse complement.
TTATTTCACATAAAAATAATTGTTATTTTAATGCAAGATAGATTTATTATTTTTTTCCAATGAAAATTAAAAAAAGCTGTAATTTGTTTTTTGGCACAAAATTTTTGTAAGCCGTTTTACCCCACTAAGCTACGGAAAAATGAAGAAATTCATCTTGCCTCAATGATTTGTAATACCCTCCCGTCCTTTAGAATGAAAAAAAAATTATAGTGTACTTGTACGTTTGAAAATAGATATAATTTATAAATATAATTTATAAAAATCTAGCATGAAGCAGGATAACACACAAAAAGTTAGAGTTCAGTAAATACGAGATATTTCAAGACTAGGTAGACTAGGACTGTGATCTGCGTGCTGATGGGGGTAACTTCACGTGACACTGATCCAATTTGTGGGGAGGTGAACCTCCCCACAAATGCGCGGCCTACCCATTACGAGGAGGTCTCGGCCACATATATATTAGGGGTAAACAGCGATGGTACCGCTCGGCCCCCTCCTATCGAGGTCACATCTTTATCCAAGAATATTGTCGCGCTGATCTTATTATATAAGATACATGCACTGCAAAATCACCATATTCAGCATAAAATTTCATTACAGAGGTTACCGTTTACTTAATAGCTATTCTTAGTTCTCTCAATTACTGTAATAATATAAAATGTAAATGTTACGTCAAACTATGAATTTGTATTTGGTACAGAAATATAATATACTTACACCTACGAAACCACAGAATATTTAAAGCATGTACATTAAATGATATGAGGACAGTGCGAGTTGATTTTTCATGCATAAGCCGGGTAATGCAAATATTTTTATTAGTAATTGTTCATCCAAACGTGAGTAAAGTCAATAAAGTGTTCAAATATTACCAGTAGAATTCGCTCCTTTGTTATAGAATTCTCTATACTGCTAATTGTTTTATTCTCTCCTTTTTATACGTGACGCCTTAGTAAATTCGAGGGGAAAGGCATCCCATTTAATATCCACTCCAGTGTAGGTGTGTGTAGTGGTAGTAATGAGTAAATACCGTGATGCCCGTATTATGCCAAGTATGCGGGATGATATACCAGGTTTAGTCTTTTCTCTGCCAGCCATTCCTATTTTTTTCACTTTGCGTTTAATATGAATGCACCTTTATTGCGCAGAAAAAGAATGTACACATGCATTGTTCTTTAAGGCAGCCATTAATCACTTCCGTTTTCACGTTACTAATACATATTGCTGCAAAAATCTTATTAAATTTACCATTATCAGACTACCTCCTCAAGTAATCATGCCTTAAATAAGGTTTTAACGTTTAATGTAATACTTCCAAGACTGCCAAGTATATTAAAATTAAAAAAAGTAAAACAAAATCTCTATACTCTATCCAACGAGAGAATGGACTTGCTTTGCGCATCGGCGACTAAAGAGGAGGGGCTCTGTAACGAGCTACGCAGGACCGTCATTCGATGAAATAAATTCGTAAGTAGGTGAAATAAATTTTATTTTGAAAACATGAAAACATTTTATTTATTTAATATAAATTTATTATAAATGTATGAGCGTTATGAAAGTGGCAGATCTCCATCATCATTTACTACTTGCAAAATTTTGTCTACTGTTGGTAATTCTTTATTTCGATAGAACTCGTGTACTTTTCTCCTTATAGCAATTTTAGTGAAATCGTCGATCTTTTCTTTAAAAGACTGACGGCTTTTTTTAAAATTTGGTTCCGTTACCTGACCGGTTCTATTATATTCTGCTAAAATTTTTTTCATTGTAGTTTTTCCAATGCCCGTTTGTTTGGTTAGTGTTAAAACTGTCTCTTCGTACGACATTTGCGGATTGTCTTCCTTTAATTTCTTATATAAATTTATTATAATTATTTTTTGACTTTGATGCACGACCTAAAATTAAAAACAAAAATAAATCATTGACCACGGTTACTGGTGGTGAATAGTATGCGTATTAAATAAAACATATTTATTATTATATTTCTTTACCTGGCCTCTTTTATTCTTCTTAATTGGCGATAATGGTGGATTTATCTCGTCTCTGGCTGCTGCCATTCTTATAATAGATTTAAAACTTATTTCACAACCGTAAACAACACAACTAAAATAATCGTACTTGCGAGACTACAAATACAAACTGTGAATAGGTACACACATTGCGTGATTGCTAATTTTCTTGGAACTCTATTTTCTCAAATACTTTGTCCGTGTAATTTGTTGTGATCCATAACGTGTTCTTAACTATCCGTTTTTATAGTTTTTGATGTCTATGTTGGATAGGATGTTTTGGAGGATATTGCGGGTTCTAGTCTAGTTGTTATTATGTTAGTTAACAAAAAATTAAACGGGCTGTTTAAGCGTTGGTACATTTTCTTATCCTACGTTAGTTTTAGTTTTAATATGTGGCATCTTTTATATTAGTTATTTTATTATTATTACGGTTTTGTTGGCTCTTTTGTGTTCAGTTATTTTCTGTTTTATTGTTGTGGTTTTTATTTTTATTTTTATTTTGGTTGTGGTGTTATTTTTTACCTGCTTTTGATTTTTATTTATTTTTTGCTTTTTATTATTTTAATTTTTTTTTTGTATATTTTTGTTTTATTTTCTCATCATCTAAAGTTAGTAGGGGATTGGACGCTCTGGGGTGTAGATATAGTTGAGGTGTGAATAGGTAGGCAGTAGTAGGTACTTTATATAATTAGGTACCAGGTAGGTATCGGACCCAGGCGCCGGCCCTGGCTACCCGCTGTGCCAATTAAGACGTTGAGGGCGTTGAACTAATGTTCTAAGGAGCGGAGATCTGACCAAAACAGACGAATTTTCGCTCGAGTGCAAGTCCATTCTCTCGTTGGATACAGTATAGCTATCAGCTTTAACTTTAAACAGGAAAATATAACACACTATTGCGAAGGTAATGACCCGAAATCGAACCGTGAGGGACACCAAAGCAATGGTGTCCCTCAGGCCCTTGAATTAGAATTAAATTAGAATTAAAATTATATAAATCGAATAGTTTTTCAGTAGGGAGATGCATAGAAAACGCAGATCTGCTGTTCACTTGAACTACTGTGAACTAAACCACTCATACTAGAAATATGTATCTTCTAGCTGAATATCTGGATAACTCTGAGGCAGTTTCCCTTTGAGTGAAAGAAATAGCAACATTTTTATTTACGTTCTCTCGATATATTTTTCAAGTTAGAGAAACTACAAAATTTGTCAAAATATTCTATTTATTTATGCAAAGAACTGGATATCGAAGCGATAATTATAAATACTCCTCCCTCCACCTCTTCCGAAAGAATCACTGTAAAAAATCTGCTTGATGGATAACCGATGATAAAGCGTCATGTTTATTAGGGATAGAAATTTGTCTAAATTCCGATAAAGTTAGTAGTTCTACTTTGGTTAGTAATAAAGCAGTTTAAAAGTAACCTAAAACTCACTGAAACCCCGATACACCAGCTACGGTTTTGTATTATCTTGCCAATTCTTCTTCTCCTTTGGCTCATAACTCTTGGTGGGTTTTGGCTTGCTCGACTATGTTCCTCCATCTGGTTGTATCTTCCGCTATTTTCCTCCAGTTTGCTATTCTTAGAGTTTTTAGGTGTTCCTCCATATGGTCTATCCACCATTTCCTAGGTCGCCCTTTCGGTCTTGTGTTTGGAGGTTTCCATTGAAGGATTATTTTCACAAATCTCTCTCCCTCCATCCTGTATACATGTCCTAACCACCTTATCCTTTGACTTTTTATGCATCTTACTATATCCTCTCTTTCTATAATTGCATCAATTTCGTGATTCATTCTTATTCTCCACATACCGTTTTCATGCACTGGGCCGTATATTCTTCTATCCTATCCTATAATCATTATAGGATAAGATAATCCATGATCTAGTGAAAATCCGTTTAATTTTTTTCTTCATTGTCATGGAATTTTTGGAATGCCATGGAATTCTCCATGACTTGATTGAATGTCAATCTTCAGTCAGTTAGTAACTGTCTATATATGTATGAAGGATACAGTTTTGATAACTTCAGAGTAATTTTTTTGCTCGGGTCATAAAATCTGAACTTGTCACGGATCTAAAACCAAAACTTCACCGGAAAACAATAATTTTATTTGCATAATAATTTTATGTATAGTGGCGAGCATTTGAAAGTAGGGGAGGAGGGGGCTAGTTGACACAATTTTGACTATAATCGGAATATTTTGGTTATGATAGAATTTAATAAATTCTTGAATTTTTATTGAAATAAGGTAACATTCTTCTACAATATTTTGTATACAAAAGTTGTCCATCTCTTCCGAAAGAATCACTGTAAAAAATCTGCTTGATGGATAACCGATGATAAAGCGTCATGTTTATTAGGGATAGAAATTTGTCTAAATTCCGATAAAGTTAGTAGTTCTACTTTGGTTAGTAATAAAGCAGTTTAAAAGTAACCTAAAACTCACTGAAACCCCGATACACCAGCTACGGTTTTGTATTATCTTGCCAATTCTTCTTCTCCTTTGGCTCATAACTCTTGGTGGGTTTTGGCTTGCTCGACTATGTTCCTCCATCTGGTTGTATCTTCCGCTATTTTCCTCCAGTTTGCTATTCTTAGAGTTTTTAGGTGTTCCTCCATATGGTCTATCCACCATTTCCTAGGTCGCCCTTTCGGTCTTGTGTTTGGAGGTTTCCATTGAAGGATTATTTTCACAAATCTCTCTCCCTCCATCCTGTATACATGTCCTAACCACCTTATCCTTTGACTTTTTATGCATCTTACTATATCCTCTCTTTCTATAATTGCATCAATTTCGTGATTCATTCTTATTCTCCACATACCGTTTTCATGCACTGGGCCGTATATTCTTCTATCCTATCCTATAATCATTATAGGATAAGATAACCCATGATCTAGTGAAAATCCGTTTAATTTTTTTCTTCATTATCATGGAATTTTTGGAATGCCATGGAATTCTCCATGACTTGATTGAATGTCAATCTTCAGTCAGTTAGTAACTGTCTATATATGTATGAAGGATACAGTTTTGATAACTTCAGAGTAATTTTTTTGCTCGGGTCATAAAATCTGAACTTGTCACGGATCTAAAACCAAAACTTCACCGGAAAACAAAAATTTTATTTGCATAATAATTTTATGTATAGTGGCGAGCATTTGAAAGTAGGGGAGGAGGGGGCTAGTTGACACAATTTTGACTATAATCGGAATATTTTGGTTATGATAGAATTTAATAAATTCTTGAATTTTTATTGAAATAAGGTAACATTCTTCTACAATATTTTGTATACAAAAGTTGTCCATCTCTTCCGAAAGAATCACTGTAAAAAATCTGCTTGATGGATAACCGATGATAAAGCGTCATGTTTATTAGGGATAGAAATTTGTCTAAATTCCGATAAAGTTAGTAGTTCTACTTTGGTTAGTAATAAAGCAGTTTAAAAGTAACCTAAAACTCACTGAAACCCCGATACACCAGCTACGGTTTTGTATTATCTTGCCAATTCTTCTTCTCCTTTGGCTCATAACTCTTGGTGGGTTTTGGCTTGCTCGACTATGTTCCTCCATCTGGTTGTATCTTCCGCTATTTTCCTCCAGTTTGCTATTCTTAGAGTTTTTAGGTGTTCCTCCATATGGTCTATCCACCATTTCCTAGGTCGCCCTTTCGGTCTTGTGTTTGGAGGTTTCCATTGAAGGATTATTTTCACAAATCTCTCTCCCTCCATCCTGTATACATGTCCTAACCACCTTATCCTTTGACTTTTTATGCATCTTACTATATCCTCTCTTTCTATAATTGCATCAATTTCGTGATTCATTCTTATTCTCCACATACCGTTTTCATGCACTGGGCCGTATATTCTTCTATCCTATCCTATAATCATTATAGGATAAGATAATCCATGATCTAGTGAAAATCCGTTTAATTTTTTTCTTCATTACCATGGAATTTTTGGAATGCCATGGAATTCTCCATGACTTGATTGAATGTCAATCTTCAGTCAGTTAGTAACTGTCTATATATGTATGAAGGATACAGTTTTGATAACTTCAGAGTAATTTTTTTGCTCGGGTCATAAAATCTGAACTTGTCACGGATCTAAAACCAAAACTTCACCGGAAAACAATAATTTTATTTGCATAATAATTTTATGTATAGTGGCGAGCATTTGAAAGTAGGGGAGGAGGGGGCTGGTTGACACAATTTTGACTTTAATCGGAATATTTTGGTTATGATAGAATTTAATAAATTCTTGAATTTTTATTGAAATAAGGTAACATTCTTCTACAATATTTTGTATACAAAAGTTGTCTAAACATTAAACACAAATTTTAATTTACATTTTTAGTAGGCGATGTACGTGTGACAACTTACCCCGACAAGGGGGCTACTTGTGACAAAGACCGGGGTAAGTTGTCTCATTTGTTAAACAGTACAAAAACAAATATATACCCAACCAAAAATATACGGCAAACAGAAATAAATAATATAGCATTAAAAACATAAATATATAGGCATTTTCATTTATAAATCATCATCCGAATTACAGTTAATGCATAAATAGAACAGCACATTGTCACCAGCACATTTATCATGAGCCCACAGTCGACAGTTTGTGCACTGCACCCATTTTTCATTGGGCCTGCTGTTTGCCCACGATTCGTCGCACATTAGACACAATGTTTCTTCTTCGTCAGAGCTATCTTGTTCTTCTTGTGTCCTAATAATCTCCGGTCTTTTTTTAACAGTTTCTCTTTTTTTATTTATCTTTTGTGGCCCAAGCTCCGGTCTGTTTTTAATCGTTGCTTTTTTGTTTTTCAGCTCCGCCAGTGCATTTTTAACAGGAGTATCTGTTAAGATGGCTGTGGTTCGCTTTCTCTTGTTAGCTCTAACATTCGGCTTCCTAGGATCCGCTTTTGGAAGGGGCCTAATACTCTCTGGTGTAATTGGAACTATTAGTCTCTTCTCAGGAGTTGTTTTATCTGCAGTCCACGCACGTATTGCAAATGGTATAGCATCATTCTGTGTAGACGCGATTTGGGTTGGAGAAGGTGTGCTGTGACGCTCAGCTGCTTTATCGGCAGATAAAGACGTGGTTGGCGTTACAGATGAAGTCCCAAATGGAGTCCGGCGACCCTTTCCAGCTTCATCGACAGAGGCAGACGTAGTTGGAATTGGAGATAGTGTCCTGTGACCCTCTGCTGCTTCATCGGCGATAACAACCTCTACGATTGGATTGGGTCTATTCGTAGCATAACCTGGAGCATAGTCTCCCTCAGTGAAAATGTTTTTGTTAAACGGGAATATTCCAGTACAGGAAAAACCAGCCAATATGTTTTTAGGGCTAATAGCTGACGGTAAAGCTTGCCGGACTATTCCTGGAACATCGTATATCGTCATAGTCTTTCCTGGATGGGTTCGAATCCACTCGTCGCATGCCACATTCACATAATGCTTGAATGGCCCATACACACTCCGATCAAGCGGTTGCAACTTATGCGAGCAATGTGGCGGGAATGATAGAACCACCATCCCATTTTCTTTGCAGAAGTCGAGGGTTTTAATCGACAAATGAGAATCGTGGTTATCCAACAATAACAATATGGGATGTTCCTTGCTGCATCTAACATTTTTAACAAAATGGTTCATATATTCGTAAAATGTGTTTTCATTCATCCATCCAGACGAGTTAGCACTTCCGCCACATCCGGGGGGGCCATTTATTATGAAATGCTCACGAAAATTTACCCGTGGAAACACAAAAAAAGGAGGAACAGAGTTTCCGCCTGCTGACACACTCAACGCCATGGTAACTAAACTCCCACGTTCTGCCGATGTAATTGAACCTATTTGTTTAACTCCCTTCCTGGCCACAACACGTTCTGGTCTTTGTACGGTGGTGATACCAGTTTCATCAACGTTCCATATGTCATTTGGGTTAAAATTATGACGATTCTGAACAGTGGTCAAATTTTCGAAAAACTTGCCTACGTTAACTTCGTTAAAGCTGGAAACTCTAGGTAAACTCGTGGCTTCTGGTTTTCTAACGCTGAGAGAAGTGTGCCTCTTCAAAAAGCCTTTAAACCAGTCGACACCTGCCATTTTGTTAGTATTCCAAGATTGAGGAAATTTACGGTTTAGGGCAGTTGCATATTCTAAGGCGAATTTCCTTACTTCAAACGGACTTAATCCAAAATAAATATCTGCCATATTCTTCAGGTACGCGACCAATTTCACTTCCTCCTCGTCTGTGAATATTTGACGAACTTTCTTGTACCCTACTACTTCAGAATCGGCATCAATATTTGCAATACTCTCAATACAAAACTTTTTATAATATCTTGAGAGGGTCCTATAATTAATATTGTAATCTTTTGCCACATTCCTAATGGATTTTCCCGGGCCAATTTCTCCAACAGCCCTCAACATAATATCCTTCGGTGTATTTCCCCGTTTTGTTAACCGTTTTCTATTACGTGGCATAATGATGTTACTATATTGCTATAAGAGAAAAAAAAATGTAAATTCAAATACCTACGAAAGTGTAGTTTGCAAATACATTTCTATGAACTTATAATAATATTTCTTGACCATAAATAATGGAAACTAACCTTATTTAGTAAATTGTATAGGTACCTAAGTGCTGCAAAATTTTATTTTATGTGGAGGTAAGATCCATAAAAACATTCAAATTCATTTCAAATAATTGATGGGGCTAGTTGTCATATGTGACAACTAGCCCCGTGTTAACTGTGACAACTAGCCCCTGATGGTAATAATTTATTTTAAAGTGAGACAACAAAACATGGCAAAACATAATTTAAAAATATTCTTATATTCCGGACGTGCATAGTGTTGTTTACACGCCCATACTATTATTATGTTTCGATGACCATGTTTAATATAAGATACATGAGGATTAACAATTTTCTACAAATTTACTTACATATATTAGTTTTGGATAACGATTTCTCACGTGCACAGTAACTGACGAAAAACGCTAATATCTTCTGTGGTGTCCACTCCTAGGACACGGATTTACCGACCATATTCATTTAGTGCGTTATTATATCGCAAGATGGAGTTTCAACACTTGAGACAACTAGTACTTGGGACAATTAGCCCCCTCCTCCCCTACAACCAAATCAACCTAGTAAACGATTTTTTCCTACTGTGTTCTGATCCTTTCAAATGACGTCTTATGTTGACACTTGACACATTTTTTATGTCTGTTGATTATGTTACTTGTTTCGTATTACAGTTTTGTTATTGTAACTTAAAAAATTAGAGTTTGCTTTGTGGTACCTATTTACATTTATCGAGTAGAGTAAAAGAGGTTTGTGTGCTATGTTTGGTTAGTTGTCATTGCCTTTGTCAGATAGACACTACCCAAATTAAACCTCAATTTTTTAAGTCAGTTTAACAAAGGAATGAGGAAATCTCGCCACTGTACATTTAATATCACTTTATAATTAGCTTGTTATACCCTGGAGTTTTTTCTACAATCGCCTCAATAGTAGGCTTCTGCGCTTTCAATTCTCAACGCAAAGTACGCCATTTCCGATGATGACATAATTGTCATCCATTGCCGCTTTAAAGAATTGTAGAAAAAATTTTGTATGTATTACGAGCACAAACTGCCATTGCGCTTTTGAAAGAATACCGCTTTTGAATAAGAAGATAAATTTCTTTCGCAAGCGGCAATGCAGTACTTTGCGCTCTTAACACACAAATAACTATAAAGTTATTAAAATTAAGAAATAATGTAGATGAAATAATAGTCAAATTAAATATAAAAAATCTAATGTATTTTCTATCCATAATTCATAATTTTTATTGAGTACGCGTGTAATTATGCAAGAAGTTTTACGATGGTATAAATTATTTCAAGAGATAAAGCGACTTTCAATATTTTCGGCATAAAAAGTTTATAGATCTCGTATTTGAATAGTAAAAAAGTCATAAATTTTATGTTTATTAAATGGAATCAACTCAAAAAACCATCGGGTTAGAATAGGGGGAAACTTATTCAATTCATTGAAACCTGTTTATGAGAATATCAGCAAGAACTAGAAGTTTTATGATAGTTTCGAATTCGTAGTAAAAATCTATATTTCCGATGCTTTTTTATAACTATATGATACAGAAATATACCCGACCACTGGCTGTAGTTATATACGATTTTATTATACTAATGCAAGAGGGGAGTGGGGTTGAATAGCGAATGTGACATTTATTACCAATAAGGGCTGATATATTAGCCACGCTCGAAATATACACTTTCATTCTATTTATGTTTTGAGTTCCTTCAGCTAATTTGATCTAATGATGCTTGAACTTTGACAAATCGTATTCCGATTTAATCGTATCTCTGTTTATTGTTGCTGAATCTCCATTATAACTAGCTATTGCTGGTGGAAAGCAAACAAACGGGAGTGCTATGGGAACGACTTTTGGAAAGTTGGTTCGTACGGGAGCCGGCTGTAGATAATTATAAAACGTAGATAAAAGAATACACATTGTTGCGAAGCTGTGTTGTCCGTGTTTTATTTTCTATTATCAAGCATGTAGAAAGTAATTATTTACTTAGCAGTTTATAATACAAAAGTAACCCTTTGTACCTACTTCAATGAAACTAGATGTGCTTTACTATGAAGGAGTGTAACTAGGTTAACTGCATTATACCCCATATAGTAACAAACCGCCTTCAACTCAAACTCCTTCATTTTTAATCCCTTTATTATAGTATAATTAAAGATGTTGTAGAGGGAAATTGAAGGAACACAATTTTTGCCTTTGATATTATTGAATTTTTACTTAATATTTTTTGCTTATTTTTGACTAGCCAAAAAAAATTGGCTCTGGATAGGATTAGAACCTTTGATGTAATGATAACACTCGCAGTAGTTTCCATAAACACCAAAACACTTTCACTTCGCTGGACGCGCGCTTCGCCAATCAAGTTGGCATCATCCGGAGATGATTAAAACTAATCTTAAACTAAAAAAATCTACCCTCTTTATACTATTTTCATGGTGACGTCACTAATGATATCACCATGAAATTTAAGCGTGACTAATCACGCTTCAATGATCAGTTGCTAAGCAACGCGTAAAGCGGGTTATACGTTATAGGTCCCTTGTCGCTATTCGTGCTATTTTTACATTTCATAATTTCTATGCTCTCAAATGCATCCAACTGTCCATTATTGGTCACATTTCCAACTAACTATGATCGTTGTCAAACTCATGTTATGCAACACTAGACTTATCTGTTCTTTCATATTTTAGATGAGCCATATGCTCTTTAAACCTGGTGATAATTGATCGTCTCGTTTGTCCAATATATTTTCCATCACAAACATTAAAATTAATTTCGTAAATCCCCGACCTTTCATTTGGACTTATTCTTGTAGCACTGAATATAAATTTCAAGTAACACTTCCAAAACTAGAAAAATTTTTACGTTAATATCTAACGGAGTTAACTACTACCTCACAAAAAGCTAGATGTCCATAATGGCCGTGTGCACCGTACGTGTTAATCCTGGATTAAGTTTAAGTTCGACTTATTTTGACATATTTGCATGCAAATGTGTCAAAATAAGTCGGACTTAAACGCAATCCAGGATTAACACGTACGGTGCACTCGGCCATTAATAAACAATACAGATACATTGTCTTCATGGTTATATTGATATGTTTTTGTTTTTAGTAATATCTTACGAACAGGCGGTGTTTATATAACAATTACATATTTTTGGATTCAGAAAATTAAGGACATTTTCTGAAGTAGGTATATCAATAGGTAGGTATATCAATAAAAAGGTATATCAATAAAAATTTTACTATCAATTTTCAGAGTATAAAAATTCCTCGAAAATCGTGCTTTTTTGAATGAGTTAAATCGACAGATGATACGTGAGATAAGGGGAGGTGTTATTTTTTAGAGACTTATCTTGTACCTACTGTCACGTCAATGACCTGAGAAATCTTCCTGAGAATGCGGATAAATCGGTATTCGTAAGAGGGAACCCCATTCTTCCCTAATGATATTTTGTTACGAAATTGTACAAATAATTCGCTGCGTAGGCGTCCTGAAAGATGAGATATGTGGTTAATTATTAGTATAGGCATGCATAGACTAAATTACAGGATTTTATCTTCTGTAGGTACACCCGAAACTTGATTATATTCCCTAATATTGCTACCGTTTTCTCTATATCTCGGTTAGCTTTGATACCGGTACATAGTAGAGTACAAACGGTAGAAAAATGTTGTTTTATTAAATGTTAAATTTTTTATTAAAGGGGACATAGTAAACCATATGAAACCTATGACTACTAGTTACAATATCTTTGGGGGGAGGGGGGGGGGTTGTTAGCCATTTTTTATCTCGAAAAATGTCAATAATTTATCAAAATGTTATATTTATAAATGTTTTTTATGCATACCATGCGATAACTTCGAAACTAATTTGTAATAATAAAAAACAGTATTTATTGCCCAACAGATTAAACAATCCATTTACAAGACAAAATAAATGAAAAAAAAAAATTACACAACGTGAGCAAAATATAAAGATGGTCGTACACGAGTAGACGTTGAAATAGCTCCTCATTACTTTTTATTGTTTTGGCTGTATTTTTTGCCCAAAACCTATTAGTTTGTGAAGTCGAAATTTTGTGAAAAAGTTCTATGTGCAGAGTTTTAGTCTGGATCATTCATCTCCGTTGACTTTGATATCAGCGTGTTAGTCGAAATAATTTTGTTGATAGTTGTTAGTTGGTCCTCTTCGATATAGTGGTAGTCATGCTGACTCGACAAATCCTAAATGGACAACACGGAACAGCTTATAAACAAAGTATGTACGATTTTTGCTAATCAACTCAACAAAAGGCACGATAAATTTGAGACTAACATAGATGTTATTTTGTTGCTTAAAATATCTTCTGTCGGATTACCAACAAAATTATTATATTTTCGGATCATTCCTATTACAATAAATTATTAGAACAACTAATTCCATGTCATGGCAGATTAATTAATACTGATACCGTGAAGCTAACCGTCAATATTCTGATGCAGTGTTACTGGATAAGGTAAATTATTAAAGGAAAATTAAATTGATTGAAGTAGTTGCATAGGATTCAGAGCCGCATATCCATTTAACAACTCACTTGACTCGTGAGCTATTTACGGTAAAATTTTCCATTAAGTAAAATTGTAGAATTACAATAAGCCGTGAGTTCCGAGCTATTAGAGTGTTGTGGTATATAAGCTTATATAAACATCTAAATTAAATTATGAAGTTGCAGTAACTTAACATTTCCATTTATATCTTAGTTTCTCTCCGACGAGCTCTGCCTCTATTCTGTATCTTTATTCAATCAATTTCAATTTGCACACATATATAACCGATGCAAATAAAGGAGTATCATCGAGTTAGAATATCGGTGAACTTTCAAGGTAAATATTGATGAAATATATTCGTTGTCATATATTGTCCTATTATAAAGCTAAATCTTATATACATTCTTCTTCTTCTTATATACCTAAAAATAGAATTCTATATTTCTTATGTTGGGTACATTGGGTACTTTTTATTTGCAAAAGGGCATACGTTTATTGTGGAACACACCCTTAAAAAGTTGATTTAAAGTGGTAAAAATTCTAGGTCATTTTGCAATGATAGTTCAAAGTATGTCATTGTGATTTTCGATAAATATTTATGTAATTATACAAGATTGTCGAACGGCATAGGCAACAAGAGAACAAGGAGACCGGACTCGCGTAAAGTAGGTATTGAGAGATTAGCCTTTTGCAACACCCTACGTGTTGCAATAGGGGTAGTTCTTTTTTTTAAATTTTCTTTTGCAAACTTTTACATAACAATATTCTCTACAACTTTATATAATAAATTTTTTTGGTATTTGACGGTTCAGCACCCATTATATGGGAAAACATCCACCATACTATTGGCACTTACTATTCGCGCAACTTGTTTACGGCTTAGGAACTGTATTCACTACAGTCGTTGAGTGAGAAATAGAATTCTCACTCAACGCTCCGGACTCACCTGCATTGAAAATTTGGTCTGGTTATAAAGTATATTGGTCCACCATAGATTTAGTTATGTCATAAAACTGTGTTACTTGGACCCTGTTGCAGGCAGCAGCTCTTGCCAGACTTGTAGGTCCCGGTTCTCATATAGATCTCTGCGAATTTCGCTCACGGAAACCAGGCCTTTCCAGCACGCCGCGCCGTTTGGTTTTGTTGAAATTGTGAAGAATTCTCATTTTACAAGCCATACAATCTAGTTTCCATGTCTAGTATGTGAGTTTAAAAATGTTCCTTTCGTGTTCTGCAGAAAAAAAACCGGTACGAAATTACCATTACGAGGACCACTCACTGTGTTATTTTTAAGACGTCGCAATAGGCAAGTTTTGGGGATTCTGAATCTTTTGGATGCCTTTCTTGCTGACAACTCTTTAAATATTACAGTTGCCACTGCCCTTTTTATGTCTGTCCTGTTCCAATTTGGTTCTATATTTTTGTAATATTTTTGTAATGGCGCCCCATCTGCAAAGCAAATCTGAGGGTCTGAGGTCCTGTATATGTCCTATGTATGTCATAGACATTAAAATGTGTCCACGTGATTATAGTCTGGATTATTAAGAGATAATAGGAGATAAATAGAACAGATAAACTATAACATATCTCCTTTTAATTTAGTTTACCTAAATTAAATGGAGATATATATTGATGGATTTTTTATTTTGCTTATCGGCTGCTCAAATTTTTCCAGAGGTCATGGATAAGTGGCTTAAATGGTTAGTTAGAGGCTCTTATACCACTTAGGTACCCTTAGATATATCACCTCAGAAAAATCACAGCTTGATAATATATAGATAATATTATAATATTAAAAATAATGAAAGTAATTTTGATTTTATATTCCAATTAATTGAAGATATACCTTTATAAGATTATCAGTAAAAAATAATAAAGAAAGGAATGTGGTATGCAATTTAAGACTACACGATAAAACGTATAGAAGGGTAAGGTGATGCTCTTTGCGGATATGTGAAATTTAAAGAGTTATGACCTAAGCCTTAGAAGTAATTACGGTACTACGGTAATTACGGTACTATTGTAAGCTTTGCTTTCAGAACCTACAAGGTAGTGTAAGATCGAACGATAAGGTACCATACAATATTAAATTAACTATTTATTTAATTTAGTAAAAAAATAATGCAGTAATAATGTACCAAAAACAATATAGATATTATACTCGTAGGTATACGTGTCTACAGCCCACACAAAGTAAACGCATTTGCTGGTGTTAAGACAATAAAATCAACATTTGATTTTATTGTCTTAAGGCCAGAAGCCTATTTCAAGGCCGAAACACAGAAAAAAATAAGTCGATTAAATCGACGTAATTTCTGTATGGAAATCTGTATTCTAATTACTAGGGATAGCTCTAGTACCAGGTGCTCTGGAGCCAATGAGAGCACCTGTTCTCCTAAACACAGCACTAAATTTTGCACCACAGGTGAAATACTTGGGGGTAACTTTTGATGCTAAATTAAACTGGAATCTTCACCTCGAAAGAAGAATAAATAAGGCCTACATATCATACGAGCAGTGTCGCAGGACAGTAGGGAAAACCTGGGGAATGAAACCCAGGGTGGCCCTGTGGATTTACACTGCTATCATAAGACCAATGTTGGCCTATGTAGCTGTTGTCTGGTGGCCCAAGAGTCAACAAATAACAGCAAAACTCAAGCTAGGCCAGGTACAAAGAGTTGCCTGTCTGAGCATAACCGGAGCCATGCGAACAACACCAACGAGAGCAATGGAGATAATGCTGTGTCTTCCACTACTAGACCTACATCTAGAAGAAGTGGCTCTGACTACCATGACTCGCCTTAAATCTGTTGGCATACTACCAAATGCAAGCTGTGGCCAAACCAGAAGCCGCCTGTGGACTGAGGCTGTCAGAAAGATACCCCTTTTACAGGCATGTGCAGATGGTATTCCGCCTCGGCTTGTCTTTGATAAACCTTACACCATACATACTACTGGTGAAGACGAGGCCGGCGTTGAAGGTGTAAACTATGTCTTCACGGACGGATCAAAGAAAAAGGATGGAGCAGGCTGTGGTATATATTCCAGGAATCTGCGACTCCTATGCAGCTGGACTATGGATAAAAATGCCAGTGTAGTACAAACAGAACTCGCTGGTATAACCATAGCCGCACAAGAGATTGCTCGCAGAGAAATAACGGGCAAGACAATAAGAATCTGCACAGATAGTAGACAATCACTACTGGCCCTGAAAAATTATAATATAACTAAAGGATCAACATGGGAATGTCACCAAGCACTTGTGAGAGCATGTCAGATGAATAACATCTGCCTGTGCTGGGTCAAAGGACACTCACAATGCAACGGCAATATAGAAGCTGACAAACTGGCCAAGAAGGCAGCCAACCTGAGTATCCTTGGGCCTGGTCCTTCAAGTACGCTACCAGTTGCAGCGAAACTTCAATTAATAAAGGAAAACACCCACATAAAATTTAAGACGTTATGGGATGAAACAAGTAGCTGTCAGCTGGCCAGAAATCTCTTGAGATATCCCAGCGAAGAGACGGCGAGGAACTATCTGGCAATGTCCAGGGGTAAACTGCGATTTGTTACAGGAATCCTAACCGGACACTGCCGGGTAAGGAAACACCTCTATAACATGAGACAAAGTGACACCCATCTGCAGAGGATGTGAACAAGAAGATGAAACGATCGAGCATGTACTTTGCGAATGTCCCGCCGTGTCAGCGACCAGAGAATCCATATTGGGGGAACGTTGGCCTTCTATGGCCAATTTGACGGAAATGCCCCTGGGCAACATCATCACCTTTTGTACAACATTGGGCTGGTCGATGACCTAGGGAGACATTTCCCTCACGGAGGAAGCACAAGGGGCCCAATGGGGCCTAAGTGCAGCGGATCTCGATCCGCACTCCGGACATATTCCAGATTCCAGCTCTAGTACATACACACATATACTGTATCCAACGAGAGAATGGACTTGCACTCGAGCGAAAATTCGTCTGTTTTGGTCAGATCTCCGCCCCTTAGAACATTAGTTCAACGCCCTCAACGTCTTAATTGGCTCAGCAGGTAGCCAGGGCCGGCGCCTGGGTCCGATACCTACCTGGTACCTAATTATATAAAGTACCTACTACTGCCTACCTATTCACAGTTTGTATTTGTAGTCTCGCAAGTACGGTTATTTTAGTTGTGTTGTTTACGGTTGTGAAATAAGTTTTAAATCTATTATAAGAATGGCAGCAGCCAGAGACGAGATAAATCCACCATTATCGCCAATTAAGAAGAATAAAAGAGGCCAGGTAAATCGAATGACGGTCCTACGTAGCTCGTTACAGAGCCCCTCCTCTTTAGTCGCCGATGCGCAAAGCAAGTCTATTCTCTCGTTGGATAGAGTATATATACATAGAGATATATTATTAAAAAATAAAAATCGTACCTTATAGATTCTGAAGCAACTATACGAACGCAAAATTCAAACGGTCAAAAAATACGGCTTTTGTTGGCAACGCGTGTTTAATTTATGCGTTTTACCCTTCCATTTCAGCTCGCGGCGTACCCACGTGGTTTCAGTATAGCATGGCATGGTATGTAGATAACTCGCGGTCTAATTTAAATATTTGAAATAGGGTAGTATTATTCAAAATGTTTGTATATACCGGAACGGAATTTATTTACGTTACATAACATATTACAATTAAATATGCTCTTAGTAATTGCAAGGATTATTCGTTGTCTTGTTTTTTCATATATAAATAGTGTATACCTACTTTTTTCGGCCACTTAAAGGTCAGTAGAAGATATCAGGTAGTATTGATAACCATTATTAAATAATTTATTTGGTAAACTACGTAATTTATGTAGAATTAATTTATATTTCCATGTAAGGAATACTTGGCTAAAAATTACTTTTCATGTAAGAGAATTTTTAAAACACCCTCTGATATTTAAATTTCCATTTGCTGTAGATGAAATACGCCTCCTACATACAGCGTTTTTCTCCACGGCGTAATATTAGTTTAAAAGTCGGCACTCTTGAGAAATAAACTAAGATGTCATGCCTTATGTAGTTTGCCAGAACGACACATATGCTGGAACAGCTTGAACATATTTCATACCCTCTGTGACAACTGACTGAATTCAACTAGCACCGGACTCAGTCCCTCTTAATTTGACCAATTCGGAAACCGCCGACTACGTAAGTTGATATTGCATTTCAGGATTTACAACTGTAGTTGGGCATCTCTCGATAATTGAGATAATTTTAGAAAGGAGATCAAATGAGTTTGGTCGTTGTTGGAGTGCAAAGAAGGCTCGATGCATCTGAATCACGGCTTTTATAACTTATAAGCGCAGAAAAGCAATACTTAGGAAAGTAACTTAGAAGGCTGTAACTTCTCATCCAATTTTAAAGTGTTTCAGAAGGTAAAATAAAAAACTGCAAACACTAGATTCATTGTTTACGAATGAAGAGAATAAGCCCATTTAGACCTTGTCTCATTTCAAAATAATGTAGAGTAAAGTACTGTAGAGTTTATTTACCAACAAAACATTTCATGGTTCGTCGTAAAGTACATATTTACATGTAGTGACAATATAAAATATCACAGATGTATTAAGTTCTATTATACATCACTAAAAGTAATTAAAAAATAAAAAACATGACCACAAAGGTTTTTTAAAAGCAGTAAATGTAAACATTAAAGGACTTAAAAATGTGTATCACAGAGATATTCATTGATATTGTAAAAGCCTGTTGCAACATATGTTCCGTAAGTGGAGATTAAAATAGTCTAATATTAAGACTTTTATGTTACTCTGGCAATTCATTGTACATTTTTATAGCCATATATTTTGTACTGCTTGACTACTATTTAATCTAGGCCGCACAGCAAGACCTATGGCAAGGATTCATTAATTTTTGTGCTGTTCTAGTATTATGGCTATTGAAATTATTATTTTTCAAGTAAAATTATTTATATTCGTGAATATGTATTAAGCAGATCAGTACATATACAGTGCGTTAGAAAAGTAATGGATAAATTCAATTTTTCTTAAGAGTGACGTTTCTATTTAAAATCCTCGGACCCGTGGATTTTTATTTTTAATTCCGATTATTTTGACGTAAT
The DNA here is from genome assembly GCA_964058915.1 of Tetropium fuscum. Classification (NCBI taxonomy): domain Eukaryota; kingdom Metazoa; phylum Arthropoda; class Insecta; order Coleoptera; family Cerambycidae; genus Tetropium; species Tetropium fuscum. Next base: position 30,335 of record CAXKVY010000466.1, on the reverse strand, counting down.
ATACAATAAGATAGCGCTCTAGGTGTTCTGGATGTGACGTCAACGAATTTTTTTTAACAACAATAATTTTATAATATATTTTTCCGACAGATTCTTGTAGGCGAGCTCTCTATGATTTCGGCAATATAGCACACTTTATATTTATTTTGAGAAACAGAGGTTTAAACGAATTAATAAAAATTTAATCATGACAAATCTACGATTACACAAAAATACCATACTGCTGCACTAAAGATGACAATTGGAAGAAGTGTGCTATGGCTCGCTTGAAACAAAACAGTAAGGTGAACAATGTTGTCACTGTCAAAAGTGTTGTTAATCATAAGAAGCAAATATGTTATCCGAAAACGAAAGAATAGAAATATTAATTGTGATTGGCTACGGGATTAAACTCGAACACATAAAGCTTGTGATATGTTCAATTCGAAATATGAAGGTAAGAACGTCAGTCAGTCAACCGTAAGCAGTATTGAAGAGACGTATAGAGCAGTGGCGGCTCATGAGGTGACGCGGGTGAAGCGCCGCTTCACCAACAATTTTCAAATTAAAAACAAAACTAGGTCTTTTTAAATTAATAAAAATTTCTATTTTACATTTTTATTTTATATAAAAACATTTCTATTTTATATAAAAATAACCTATATTTTTATATAAAAACATATAATTTACCTAATTTATTATAAAATTAATCAACAAAATTAATGCCATAGTTATAAAAGAATAATAACTAAAAACTAAAACCATTGCTAAAACGTAGTTGGCTGAACACCTTTTCATAAGAATGGGAGCGCCGAGAGCCGAGAGGCGATCATCGACAGGCCTGCTGGAAGCGCTATCAGCGGGATCCATAATCGCGCTGCAATTTACAAATCTGTTTACGACGGTCGCTATGACAACGGGCCAAGCGGGCACGGTAGAGACGTGAACTAATTATAGAATGGCGCGGCCCGGCAATACTGCTGCGGAAGCTTACGAACTAATACGTACGCATGAATAAATTAAATTCAGTTTTCGTTCGGAAGATTTCAAGACATGGATAAAATTGTTTTTGTTACTCTGATGGACACATCAAGGTTTGAAGAGTATTCAAAAGACTTTCCAATGGAATCATTAAATAATTTAAAAACTTTTTTTCCTACCATATTTTCTGATTTATCAAGGTTAAAAAATTAACTAAGCTTCATTTATAATGATCAAAATTACCGCAATATTCAGTTGGATCAAATTTTAGAAATGTTATACGAAAATAGAGACATTTTTAAGGAAGCTTCAAGATGATTTGGTCTCATTGTGTCAATTCCCTCTACCAGCGTATCAGTGGAACGTAGCTTCTCTTGCTTAAAAAGAATCAAAATATATCTACGAAACTCAATGACAGAAAACAGGCTTACTAACTTAGCAAAAATTTCTATTGAAAAAGGACTTTTAAATGAACTTATAAGTGTGGAACCATTTTATGACGATATCATCGATAAATTTGCATCTTTAAAAGATCGAAGAATAGACCTTGTATTTAAAAAGTAGATACATTGTTATGTGCAACCAAAAGTCTCACTAGTCAAGTGCGGGTAAGTTAGCTTTCCTATTGTGTTTTTGTTGTTGTTATTCTCGGCAAATTAGGGCGTGGCATCCAAAAAAAATTCGCCTGCGGCGCTATCCTATGGCGCTTCTAACCGCTCCGCTTCACCCACTATTAAGACCACGAGCCGCCACTGGTATAGAGAGCATGGTACTGTCAGATATCTTCAGAGAAGTGGACGCCTCCGATAGAAACGTCACTCTTAAAAAATATGGAATTTATCCTTTTCTAACGCCCTATAGTGAATGAAAGGTAAGTATACGTTGATCTATGAAGCACGGTTTCACACTAGAACTCTCTGCTTTTGCTAGAATTCGCGTTGCACATTTTTGTTTAGTAAACACATTTTTTAGTTCAGATGAGTATCCCCATACCAATATCCTATATGCAAGCTGGCTGTGGAATGTTTTATGTATGCTGTTTTGGCGGTTTCAGAAGTAGCAATTCTCATTAGACGTCGCAAGGTAAATATTGACTACTGTTTATTCAGTTCTTGCTCATTGAATTTGAGACCGTAGTCGAAATATATACACCAAAATTTAGAAAGCTATGACATTGCTCAGTTTCAAAAAATAACCGTTGCATTTTCCATTGTCATTTTAAGTTTGTTTGCATTGAACCATTTAGTACTTCAGCAGTTTTCTGCAGTGTTCTGTTTGTTTCTGGTATAAGCTCTGTCTTTTTGCTTGCTATACTCAGAAAACTTGTACCATCGGCAAAAAAGGTTGTATAATTACATGTAATATCTGAAGGTCGTTCATGTAGATTATAAATAGTTAAGTCCCATAATGAACCCTTGAGGCACACCACACATTATGTTCTTCTCTTCATTTCTGATCTGCATTATTTTAAAGATACACATTGTTTTATAATTTTTAGGTGAAAAGTTAAGTAATAGTAAAAATTAAGAATGAAAAGTGCTATGCAAGTTAAGCTATATGAATAACATATAAAGGTAGACGTTAAATCCTCTTCATTAATTTAATAAAGAAAGAAATATTTGTGTTTTGTACGTAGAATCTGGACGACCACCAGACACGGTACCAGACATTTTACCGATACGACAAGCAATAATTAAATGCTCATTTAATTATAATAGAACTAAACCGTATAAAATACCGAGAAAAAGATCACATGTACCTGTTCTTCCAGACACTACGTAGAAAATATTAAATTTAGAAAAGTATATCCGCTAAGTTGTCAAAGCTACATTACCTATGTATATTAGCGAACCGAAAGGAAACGAAAGAGGCCTAATGTCGGTGGTGGCAATGCTTGGCCTCTATCCTTTCCGGGATACTTTTGCCGGTTGTTGTGTTTAATGTTGTGACTTTGTTCTGGACTTTCCGTTTATATGTATGATTGTCTGCAATCTATGGTTAGGATGTTGTAGGAAATTTGCGGGTGTTAGTTTTTCTACTGTTAGTTGTTAGTTATTTACAAAAGCTGTGGCTAAGAAGCGTTGGATACAAATTCCTTAGGTCTAAGTTAGTATTTTTGGGTCTTTTTGTGTTGTCTTTTATGTAATTATATTTTATTATTGTCTATCTTTTATTGATGCCTCTTTTATTTATTTTGTTTTCATGCTCTTTTCATGCTATTTTGTTTTGCATGTAGTTAATGCTTTTATGGTTATTTTTATTATTTTTATTTTTATATTTTTTTGGTTTCTTATTTTTTTTTCTTTCTACATAATTAGTATTGGGGTTTGGATGCAGGGTCATGGAGCATAAACGAAATTCAATGATGGATATTTTGGCGGATGTAAAAATTTAGGTATGAGTGCAGTTTGCATGGTAGTGTTTGTGTGAGTGTTAAGTCTGTTTATGAATGATGGAATGATTCTATTTTCTATATATGTATCTAAAAGTTGGGTGCCTGTTCGTTCATGCAGTATGGTATTCCTGGTTCTGCTCGAGCGCCTAATATTTGTGGCTAATCTTAGCGAATTATTTTGTATCATTTGTAGGCTATTTTGTTGTGTTTTTGTGATCCAGGGATACCACACTGGAGACGCATAAGTGAGGATTGGGCGTATATATGTTTTATACAGAAGGGTTGCCGTTTCCGTATTTGCTTGTAGCATTATATTCCCTATTTTGGCTAGTCTTAATTTAGATTTAGTGATTATGTCTTGTATTTGTTTTGCGAATTTAAAGTGCCTTTCTATATTTACCCCTAAGTATTTTAATATCGTGATATTTTTGATGTTTATATCATTTATGCTGATTGTTATGTTTGGTGAATTTCTTTTATTGGTGAATATGCCGACCTGCGTCTTTGCTCCGTTTACGTGTAGCCCCCATTTGTGGTAATAAGTTACAATTTCGTCTGTCTGCTGTTGCATTAGTCTTTGTATCAGTTGTGGGCTCTTTGAGTTTGTTAATGTGGCTGTATCGTCTGCGTATAATGCAACAGTGGTCCTATAGTCTTTTGGATGTGGGAGATCGTGCGTGTATAGGTTGAAAAGTATTGGTCCTAGTGCAGAGCCCTGGGGTACGCCGGCTAACACTGGGCGGGACGTGGATACATCCTGTTTGACTGTCACTACGAATTTGCGATTAGATATGTATGACTGTATTATCTTAATAATACGCGTCGGATATTTCGCTAGATGTAGCTTATATAACAGTCCAGGGTGCCAGACTTTGTCAAAGACTTTCTCGAGGTCTAGTGAGACAACCCCTGTGAGTAGACCTCGATTAAGGTTGGTGGTAATGCGTTCACAGATGCGAAACAGCTGTTGGTCGGTGGAATGGCTGGGTTGGAATCCGTATTGGAATTCGCTCATGACTTTATTTGTCTGTGCGAACTCCAATACTCGGGATTGGATGAGTGAGTCTAGTAGCTTGCCTATGGATGGTAAAAGATTGATGGGACTATAGCAAGCTGGATCTGTGCGGGATTTATTTGGTTTATGTATGGGGACGACCTTGGCTGTTTTCCAATATGTGGGATAGTAGGTAAGTCTCATACAGGAGTTAAATAGGTTTACTAGGAACATTACTGCAAAGTATGGTAAATTTTTAAAGGCAAAGTTGGGAATATTGTGAGGACCGGGTGGTTTTCTGTTTCTGAGTGCTTTGATTACTGCGTGTACTTGTTGCGGCGTGAAAAATATTGATTGTTCATCGTTTTTAAGTTTTTTATTGTTTAATGTGTTTATAAATTCTTGTGCCATTATTTGGGTAGTTATGTTAATTTTATTTGGCTTGAATTGCCTTGCAAATGTTTGAGAAAAGCACTCGGCCTTCTCTGCATCCGTTTGCGCATTTCCACGGGCTGTGATTAATATCGGTATCGGGGGTTTTGCTCTAGTGAATAGCCTCGGAAGATAATGCGGATCGTCAGGGTGGGATTCTATGGTTTTTTTGAGAGTACTATCTCTGAATTCTGAGATGCTTTTTCTTATTTGTTTTGTTAGGTTATTAATTAGATTACAATAAGCAGGGTTTTTAGTTCTATGGTAAGTTTTTCTCATTTGTGTTCTTTGGTGGATAATATCCAAAATATGTCTCGGGAGGGGATGGGATCTTAGATGATTTCCCAGTGTTTTTTGGCTGGTTGTAAGTACTGTCTGTATGGTTGTAGTTATTCGTTCTGCAGCCTGCTCGAGGTCCTCAACAGTTTCACAGTTTGGATTGGCGTTGATTTTTGTGTTTATGTAGTTTTTAAATATTTGCCAGTCATAATCTGTCGCTCTTGGGAGTCTGAAGGTTTTTTGTAATTCACAATCTATTTCTATATTAACTAATGTGGCTGTATGATCGCTTTGAATGTACGGGATGTTTTGTAAATGCATGTTTTCATTTATATGGCTGGTCACTATTATGTCTAGTATGTTATCTGAGATTGGTCTAGTAGGCCTAATGTGCCGGCGTCCAGGGTATTTATAACCTCGCGCCGCCCTGCTTTTCCAGCTAGGGCGTGTTACACGCAGTTTAGAATCACAGGACATTGTATAAGTACCTACCAAAGTTTGGTAGGTACTAGGTTTTCTGGCGGTATCTCGCGGCTTATTTTAAAATCTTTGAAATAAAGTATTATTATTATTTGCAATATTTGCTATTGAATGGAACGGAGCATATTTACGTTATACTTTTGCAACATTTCTCAAAAAACGTCATTTGTCTACCTACGTTGGCGAAATAATTGTCGATTTGATCAGATTCTACATATAGAGATTGTAACTTTCTATTTTCTGCTTTTGTTTAATTATTTATCACTTCCCCTATGACTTTCTATTTGTTAGTAGCCTCTTTTAATTTTCTGGAATGTACGTGGTATATACGTAAAAGTACATTTAAACCAAATTCTAATACTAATTTACTAAATATCAAAGATTAGGAAAAGATGAAAGAAGCCAGACCACTTCTCAAGCCTGAAATTAAAGCCAGAATAGTTTGCATAAAGTACTGCATAAACTGCAAATCTGGACATACATACCCGAAAACTGTTGTCTAAAATATATCTCAGATTCAAATAAAAGGTTACTGTCTAGATTATAGGTACTATAATGCCTAGATTTTATAAAAACTATCTTATTTCGTTCGCTTTTAAATGAAGCTTAGATTTATCCATGCCATGGCTATTTGTTATGCATGTACTCTTATTTGAATATATTAGAATTTGAGAATTAATAATAATAAACTTGGTTATACTTTGAAGATATTTTATTGGTTAATTTTGGTTAATCATTGAACGCTTAAAGAAATTAAAACATATTTTCACCAAATTTCTGTACACTATACAAAACAGATCAAATAGTAGACACGTCAAGAGATACTGGAATTCCGAATTTAATTTATTTTCTAATCCGCAAAGAAAGTAAGCCGCCAGTACCTTTGAAACTTATAGTAGTATAAAATATACTGAATAAATATATTATTAAAGTCATTCAAGTCTGCCTAATTTTATTATAAGCAAATTTCAGTGACCGCCACATAAACTTGCGGTCGTGTTTATGAGTTGTTTTCGTATGCGGCTCATATCAATAACAAGAGATGATATAAAATGGTAAGCTGTGACAATTCCCGCCCTATAAAACACAGACATTGCCTACTCGGACATAAACAGGCGAGATATGGGGCAACTTTCCGAATAAGATAAGAACCCTTCAGCTCTGCATATCCCCTCGTCTCTCCACACAGCGCGCAGAGATCGACTCCTGGAAGTTGGACAGTTTTCCACTTCGAGCTTGTCATTCAAACTTACATATGAGATTTTTAATAAGTTTCATGTGTAAACCTGCCAAGTTCGTGAAAAGAAGTGTTTCTAGGATGGTGAAATCTGCTTAGATGCGATGTAAGAAACAAGCATAACAAACTAGTTTATATTCCATAAGATGGAATATAGCTTCCCTTGCAATCCCCAAAATGTTACATACATACCGTTGAAATTAAGAATGCAATGTAGATAGGACGCCTAAATTAAACACAAGTTAGTCGACAAAAAGTAAATCTGATAGTATAAAGTTTAGAATTCAAAATTAAATCAAGTAAAATTCAAATCCTGTAATTTGTTAGACGTAAAATTAAATAAATGAAATAATAGACATAAATCTGATTGGTCAGATTGTCTAATAATAATGAGAAGGAAATGAGTATCCAGGAAATGCAATTGTTTTCATATACGGCGCATATCCGTGGTTACATGTAACAATGCATAAGAGTTCAGCCATAGCGTTCAAGGAGAAAACAGCTCCGCTAATAATTTTTATAAAATTTTGTTAAAATTTAATAGTTAAACTAGAGAAAATTAATTAAACTAATAAAATATAAGTTGAGTACCAGAGGGAAAAGTTCTAAAGCAGAAATAACTGCATATCAAGTGTTTTCGGCGAAACTAAGACGTGAGAAGTGGAGAACTGGTAGCGCCCCCAGTCTGCAGAATACTGTGGAGAAAAGAAAAGGAAAAAGGAGCCTATTTATAAGAAGTTTTAATTGTAAACAAGCAGTAAAAGTGCAAAATCTGACGATCCACAGTTGAGGCGTTCCAGAGAAAATAATAGTCGAGTGGTAGCAGCGTTCCAGATAGTACGGCGGCGTCCGGTAGATGACACCACCAGAGCCCAGCATCAGCTGTTAACAAACCAGTGGCGTGAAAATTAGTGCTAAGTGTTGTGCAACGAAAAACTAAAGGATTGACTTAAAACTTATAAGGTAACAACCATCTCAAACATTGCTAGTTTTAAGTATAAATTGTACCCGAGGCTTAGTCCCATGTATTAAAATAAGTTACGTAGGTTTTGCGTTGGGTATTTCTAAGATTCAGAACTTATTTATTTATTTGCATCATCATAAATATGATAATAAAATTAGCCATATATAAATACTTCTTTCATATTATTACTAGAAACTTTTCAGAAAATAATTTAAATCCTATAATTTGAGACAAACTCAAATTTAATTGATTTAACTAATTAGTAGTATCACAGATTCATTCACTGTTTGGAAAATTGCCTCGGTCTTTAAATATAGGATACTCTTGTTCTCAGTCATCCTGCTCAAATTATAAATTAGTGTTCATAGAACTGGCGCCCATAGGAAGGATTCAATATGGAAGAAGTAGTGTAAGTATCTTATCAGACGTTTCTTCGCTATGATATCATTGTTATTATCTCAATTTATATCAATCTAAAAACAATAACATTTAGAACATTTCATACATCATAAATTTCAATTTGATAAATATCTTTCTTTAGTTTTTTATATAATCATATATCATAACAATTATCGAACATCAGTGGGGTTAATAATTATCCTATATAACAATATAGGATAATTATATATATATATATATATATATATATATATATATATATATATATATATATATATATATATATATATATATATATATATATATATATGTAGAGATACGTCTAATATGGAGTAACTGTAAATGACCATGAACATACTTGTTTGTTAGAAACATTTTAGATATATTCTCTTCCTCAGTCTCCGTATATACTTAGAGACTGAGATTGTATTATTGAATCTATTTTAAGTAAACCACTAAAAATAAAGCACATACATTGTAGGTATACTAAGGAAAGCGAATTTTGTGTACGTCTTATGTGGGGTTGGGTTGGTTGGGTTACCGCCCGTTCTCAAAACATCAATTTATTTAACCGTATAGCTGAATGAACGCTATTACTTCGTCCTCTGCAGGCTGCTTCGATATTCCCCGATCGAGAAGCACTGTGGCCAAGATTCTAGACTGGCGTAAAATGTTATAACGATGTATGCTTTTTGCCGCAGGCTCAAATTTTTTTCGCATTTTATTTCCGTTTGCAGCATAAAAAGTATGTTTAATAAATTATTTTTGCTAAGCTGCCACGTGTACAAACTTATGTGAAGGTATAATAAAAACACAGATTATATTCTTGGATTCATGGAAAAGCTTCTTTTAGCGGGGCCTGATAATTGCTGGGCTTAATCCAAATACTTGATTTGTTTATTCTTAGTACATATTACACTACACTAATTACCTGATATTTAAGCTTCATTTAATTTTTTTATTTCGGGTCACAAATATCCAATATTGTAAGAAATAAAGAAAGAAAGAAAGAAAGAAAGAAAGAAAGAAAAAAAGAAAGGAAGAAAGAACGAAAGAAAGAACGAAAGACAGAAAGCAAGGAAGAAAGGAAGTAAGAAAGAAAGAAAGAACAGTTCCTCCATATTGCAAATAGAATCCATTGTATACGAAAGTAGCAGAGTACCAGTTAAATATTTAATCAACGGTTAAATATAGTATAAAAAATAGGATTCAATATATTTTAAAAATGTATTTTAAAAATGTATTTAATATATTTTAGTATTGAAATACTTCTGGGGCGTGTATATAGGAGCCGTAATAAAGAAAACGTTCGTGAAATGCGACATCCTTTATCTGTCCAGTCAGCAAGGTTTTTATGAATGGCTGCAAGGTCAAGGCAAGTATAACACAAATTTTAGAGGTCAAGCGTTATGTTTAATTCGGAATAGCACGAAATGAACAGTTCGATAGTTCGGTTTAAAAATATATCAGTTGCCTTTTCATTAGAATATTTATTATCTGAGTACTGAGTACAAAAAGCAAAGGGGCTATATGGCTGCCGACTCATGCCAACTGATGACACTGATGATTAAAAATTTATATTTTTTTTTACATTTTTCCCAACAGCATAGAACAACGTGGTTATATGGCCGCCTAGTCTTGCCAACTGATGAAATTCTCATTGAGATTGAGCTTTGAAATTATTTTTTGTGACGTTTTCCCAAAAGGGTGTCTTCAGAAGGAAACATCGTTGTCATTGGTGATATCTTTCGATTCATCATTTTATATTTTTGAATAACGAAGTAGTCGCTTGTTAACAATACACTGGGGCACCCTGTACAACGCGGATTTCTTAAATCCCTTGGAGACATTTTTAAATGAACTCGGAGTTATAACGCAGAATTATGTCATAAAATTCCGAGTTATATTTTTAGTTATATAGTTTAATATTCGAAATTTTAACTCGAACTTAAAACTCGAAATTTTAAAATAAATTGCCGACATAACTCGGATTTTCAAAAGCCGAATGTAAAACAGAATTTTAGACCTTACTTTAGTAATTATATTTTAGGTCAGTCACCCTTCCAGAGCTTCGTCTATAACTACATTATAAAACTAAGCATGTATCAGAGTGAAACCAGCGGAATCTCCAATAATCGAAGGAGAAACATAAGGATCAGAGAAACCTCAATATCCATTCAACACAGACATCAATTTCAATAAAAATGTCGATGGATAAGCCTCATGTAGGGCAAGGAACTACTCTCTAGGTTTTTTGCTCAGCCACTTTCAGTGTCGATATCAATAACGGCCTCAATGCAGTCAATGCACTAACATTCTATAATATAAGGGACACTTCCTTGCCGGTGAAATTCCCTGAAAACTTTATTATTGCCACTTCTTTCCAGACTAACCAATATACGAAGTATTTAAAAGTTTTCATTTTCAAAAGTTCAAATTTATTTATGGGAACGTCGATTTTTTGTGCAACGTATTTTAGTAAGTCAGTAGTCGTATACAACTGTAATAAACTTTGTGAGACATACGAAGTTTCAAAAAACCTAGTTCATGGGCTATGGCTGTATAAAACCGTAATTGTAATTTTCTAATTTAATTGAAATTAAGATTGTTATTTCGTTCTGTGTTACCAGCTCAAGGATAATCGAATATTTCACTGCAGGGACATTTGAAAAGTTTCGAAGTAAATATTTTTTTTTATTTGACTTTTTAATTCCTAAATCATATAATTTAATTCAATATTTAAAAAATTCTTCTCTTCACCATTTTACTTGGCAGGTTTTTCATTTTCATTTTAGCATTTTCATTTAGTAGTTTTTGATTTAAGTACTGCATTTTGAGTTAGATATGTTATTTTACTACAGTCCCTATTTTTTATAGTTAGACCCTGCGTCTTCTATTGATTTTGATAGTATTATTTTTGTGTTCCTCATTAATGAATTAACTAATTTATATGTTGCTTATATCTCTTTCTACCTCTTTATTATAGTTTTTTTTATAATATAGTACATTATATATAGTGTTGTATTATAATAATAGCCAAGTAAGTAGTAACATTAACATATAATTTACAAATTTTGATTGATTATATTATGTATCGTTTGGCTACAAATATAATATCCATGTTAGGCATAGACACATTTATAAATAACCCCCTATCTATAGTTTACTTGATGGTTAACTAACACATATATCAATTTTCATTGCCGATGAAGTGGCCAAGCAATAATATGCACATTCCCTATTCTCTATAACATTTATCGATACAGAATAGACAGATATCCTTTAATTCATTTACTATATAGGTTTATTATATAGGTATCAAGCATTATCTCATCAATATATTACTCGACCGTATGTTACAGGAGACCTGTTTCGGCTTTTCACAAGGGTTGCACCATTCCTCGGATCCTTGTAAGAATTATTATTTTCACTGTCACCGTAGCTGATTTCATCAGAGATACTGATTACTCTCATTGCTTGCAAACTGTAGATGCATGTGATAATTCGAACGGGCAAATAATATAAGTTGGTAAAATCGTCATTGCCGACATAAATAAATGATCGAGAAGTTTCTTTCAAGATCAATAAAACAAAAAACTTGTGAGTGAAAATTATATGAAACTCTTTCTAGAAGTTCTCTTCCCTCGCTTTAAATGGGTGCTCAGCATTTTCCTTTATGCCAGTAAAAGTAATAATCATAAAAACTTGACTTTAAGATTAGGACACCTGGTATTTTTACGGTAGGGAGTTAAAAAAGAAAATTAAATCTGTTAAATGCAGCACGTGAAACGTGTAAAAGGGTTAAGGGAGATGCTATAATCTGATACATTTGTCGCTTTGTATTCGAAAGGAATCAACTATTTGTAATAATGAACCTATTATATATTCTATTATATATATATATATATATATATATATATATATATATATATATATATATATATATATATATATATATATATATATATATATATATATATATATATATTTATGTTCTCTTTGCTATATTTATTTATTTTTAGAGGGTCTATCTTGGGATGGTATCAATAAAACGACTGATTATATTACTTAACGTTTCGGTGCCTTTTTCGAGTATTTTATTTATGACATATTTGACATCTGCAAAAATGATAGTTTTAATTAATTTTTTTTTTAATTAATTAAAACTGTAATTTTTGCCTCTGTCAAATATGTCATAAATAAAATACTCTCTTGAGAAAGTCCCAAAAAATGAACCGTAACGTTAAGTAATATAATAGTACGTTAAGTAATAATAGGAAAACATAACGTTATAACGTTTTAATAAAAGTAATATAACGTTAAGTAATATAAGTAGTTTTATTGCTTTCTTTTTCTGCGTTAATGCAAAAAACAAAACTTTATTGAACTATATTTATATATAACTATAGTTATATAACTATAACTATAATTCAAAAACTGGTTATTTATTGCACTAGTGCCATAAATATTTTATTGCACTCATCTGTCATTCTACTGTTTCTTGACATAAAGATCATCACAATGTCATGACCTAATGTCATGACAAGCTGTAGCGCCAGATTTTCCGGAACAACGGGACTAGAAAATCTAAAAATACATCAAAATTTAAGCATTGAGGCAAAAATACTGGACCAACCGGTTCTCCATTAATAAAACCCAACCAAACATTCACACTAAATTCATTTTGAAATGATTTAATTTTTAATTTATTTTTTTAATTTATAAAAATCTTTGTTGTTTAATCTAAAAAAAAATTTGTGGTCTACAAACCCAAGAATATTTTTCACAAAACAAATATGAATAGCAAAGAATTTCAAAGGTAATAAATATATCCAGGGTGAAAATTGAATTTTTTTCGAATTTTCAAGGAAACAATTAATACATAAGACCAACAAATGATTTTAGTTTTGACTACGCAAGCAATTTCTGTATCACTCCCTCTTTGAATGCTTCAGAACTCTATTGTATATGTAATTCAATATTCTCCCGCATATAGTTGGAGGAGGTAGCTGTTTTTCAATAGGTTCAACAAGATTTTATGCATTTTAAAGTTCAACATCTTCTGGATAACTGTATGCCTAATGCTTTTATATATGATATGTTCAAATAGAACAAATATAAATCGTAGACTAGGTTTGTGTATTCTAAGAATTTGAGTTCCGTCAAAAACTAATGTCATAAAACGTCACTGCAAGTGTTGGAGTATTATTATATTAAATTCAAGTATAAATGATCAATGAAATAAATCGTACACTGCTCTGAAGATCCTCAAGAAAAGTGAAAGAACTTGTACAACTTCTAAGTGGTTCGTTTCCGTATGTATGTCCAGATATAGCACTGGTAAGTGTATCTTCCTTCTTATTCGTCTATTTGCTTATTTCTCTATGTAATGAAATGCTACAAACCCAAGACTACTTTTCACAATATATATATATATATATATATATATATATATATATATATATATATATATATATATATATATATATATATATATATATATATATATATATATATATATATATATATATATATATATATATATATATATATATATTGACAGATTGCATGATACTTGATAAAATGTATTAATTGCTATACAAGCTTTTCTCTAGTAAATCGACTATAAACGTTACCTACTCATTTTGACACAAAGGATATGTACTCTGATACGAGGAATGATAGGAATTGATGTCTTGTTTCATGTTCCCTGTCTCAGTAAACAGTTTAACTTTCGTGATCTGTATTGCGAACCGATGCTTGTTTCCAATGCGTTTGGAATGCCAAATAATACCAAACTATTACTTGAAAGTAATGCGAAAACGAAATGAGATGCTTATCTACGCTACATCGATCCACACCTTTGGAATAAAATAGGGCACTATATATAACTAAGTATAACAATTGAAATGTAATGATTTACTGCTAACATGTACCTAGCTTTGAAATTCTTTGCTATTCATATTTGTTTCGTGAAAAGTAATCTTGGGTTTGTAGCATTTCATTACATAGAGAAATAAGCAAATAGACGAATAAGAATGAAGATACACCTACCAGTGCTATATCTGGACATATATACGGAAACGAACTACTACACACATGGAAACGAACCACTTAGAAGTTGTACAAGTGCTTTCACCTTTATTGAGGATCTTCAGAGCAGTGTACTATTTGTTTGATTGATCATTTATACTTGAATTTAAAATATTAATACTCCAACACTTGCAGTGACGTTTTATGACATTAGTTTTTGCCGGAACTCAAATTCTTAGAATACACAAACCTAGTCTACTATTTATATTTGTTCTATTTCAACATATTATATATGAAAGCATTAGGCATACAGTTATCCAGAAGATGTTATAATAAAATAAATCATACACTGCTCTGAAGATCCTCAATAAAGATAAAAGAACTTGTACAACTTCTAACTGGTTCGTTTCCATGTGTATAGTGGTTTCGTTTCCGTATATATATCCAGATATAGCACTGTTAGGTGTATCTTCATTCTTATTCGTCTATTTGCTTAGAGCAATCAAGAGAAATTACAATAGATATGGAATAACAATAATTATAAAATATCAGTCACTAATAAACTGTGTCTAAATTGAAGGATTCACGCAAAAGCATCAATGTAAATATAATATGATAATCAAAGTGTAATAGTTTTAAGTGAAAATAAATAAATTAAATATTATGAATCAATCTGATTGGCCAGATCAAAATAACATAACAAGTAAAGAAGTAGGTAACCAGGAAGTTGCATTTGTTTTTATTACGGTACATCAGTAGAAACTACAAACATTATTAAGAGTGTAGCTGCAACGTTCGAAGAAGTAACAGCCACGCTCCTAAATCATTAAAATTTATTATAAAATAATTGTAAATTTAAAGTAATAACCGTAAATTTGTGCTAAATAAGCAATTATACCAGTGTATATGGTATAGAAGCAGAAAGAACTGCATGAATAAGTGGTTTCGCATATTTTTACAAGCAAGAAGTGAAAGGCTTGGTAGAGTTCCAGCCCAGTAGAAGAAATTTGCGATCAATAATAAACAAGAAAAGGAAGCAATCTTCACAGTAATTAACAGTAATTCACAGTAATCACAGTAATCAAAGTAATAGAATATTAAAAACTACAGTAGCAGTAAGTAATAAATTTGATGGTAAATTAATCCCAAGGCGAGATCCAACAAAGGCGGTCAGCATTCCAGAGCCAGTGCAGCGACATCCCACTAGATGGCACCACCACCAGAGCCCACTGGCATTTGTTAGTTCGTGTACCAGTGAAATAAAAAAAAAGGTGATAAGTTTTGTGCGTGGTGATAAAAGGATTAACATATTTTTCAAGGTAATAAACAATTCAAAACTTGCTAGTGTTAACGAATATTGTGTCAGAGGACTTGGTTCACATGTAATAGATTTAAGTTACGTAGGTTTTGTCGCAGGAGAGGAATAAGGTTTTAAGATTTTGTTTATTTTTATTAACCATATCTGATAATAAACAGGGTCATATGCAATCAACTTTTTATTTCTTATTTTCTGAAGATTTCAGGAAATAGTTTAAAACTAATACAATTTGAGTTCCCCTAAGATTTAATAAATTTAATAAAACTTTGCATACTATAAAATTCATTATTTTGAGTCAGTGATTTCATCTTACAAATAATCTTTTTAAAGAAATTTATATTATATAAATTTCTTTAAAAAGATTATTATAAGGGACCTGATTGGACCTCCTCTAAGACTATAGATTGCTCATGACTAAAGTGATCCTTCAATTAAAATAAAATATGTGTTCATAGAACTGGCGCCCATAAAACAGAGAATTATTAAATAGGGAAGAAAATACAGTAAGTATCCTTTAATCAGATTAAATATTTCTCCATCATATTATTTCAATATAAAATATTTTTACTACAAAAGCCTAAAACATATTACATATTTACGAATTATCTCATCAAGGCAAAGCTATATAAAATTTGCATAATTCATTACAATATTATCTTACCTAAGATAGGGCTTTATAAAATCTTACATATTTCAAATCATTACAATATATATATTTATATATTGCATATATTCTGTATTGAACATAAAACCCTCTTCTATAGCCGCCACGATATTTGACTAACTGAAAGTTTAAGGCAGGCAATCGTTTAATTTCAGCGTCGGTGGATTTTATTTTCTTCCACATTTGTCAAATCCGACAAGCAATAAATTCCCAAATAAAAGAAGGCTCTAATTTCAGGGGTGTGTTACACAATCTATCCCATAATAAGTACCAAGTATTTGACAAGTTTAAGTTTAAATATTCATTGGTCCTGGAGTCTGGTTGACTAGATAATAAGGGGTAGCGCCTGCGCCCGTTTCCTATTACTTCGCGAAACCAAACGGACGACAGTTCTTCCGCGTTATTCGTACCGGGTAGGCTCTATATTGGTAGCACTCCTGAAACATCGCGTGACATATCGCGACAAGTGGTGCGTTTGAAATTTGTTCCTGCAATTTCTGGATTCCCGCAAAAAGTTTCTGAAGTATGCATTTTTGTGGTATTTGTTACATACTCCGATTTTTCGCACATATTTTCTTCCAGTGATGAATTTTGTTTTCTGATATAGCCGTGGAATATGATATAATATGCTAATTAGGTAACTTTGGAAGTAATGCGAAAAATAACTGGGAACTACTGTCATCATCATGCCATACAAAATACAATATTTTTCATATTTTCTGGCACTACTTACTCGACAACGAAACTTAATTCGAGTAACATTTGTATGATTGCCTTTATATGTTTGTATGTCTCAGGTTGACAATATCCCACTGGTATCATCTTAGCTAATTTATTTTATTACCAACCCAACAAAAAAATTTTAAATATTTTTCTTAATAACATTTTAAAACGTTAAATATTTTTAAAATAAGAACATTTAAGAATACGATACTGCTTTACATTGCATTTAATACGAGATGTCAGCTTCGACCTGTGCTAATTAACTGGCTATGATGAACAAGACTGACAGGGCTATAATTATTATGAGACTACGAGTATGACTGATCGATAGCATGTGATAATGATCAAGCTAAATATCATTTATGTTACAATAAATAAATGTGAAGGCTGTCTTCTCTGTTTCCATAATACCTACTATTTTATTATTACAATGAGCCTTACATATATTTATAAGAATTGGGCATCCGAGAATTAGTGTAAACGTTCATTAAGCATGTCCTATACCTCTTAGCTTTCGCCTTCCTGAGATATTCTTTCATTTTTTTCATCAAAACTGAAAAAAATTAAATATCCTTGTAAATCGTGTATTGATAAGAAAGTATCAACTTCTAACATTATTTAAACAAAGGGTGGTTTTATTAACCAAATCTATCATATTTTTCGTCTAACAAATATCTAACAAATATGGAGAATTTGAGAGAAATAGCCACTTCAGAGAAATACTTTCTGAAACACCTCATATATTATGAAATAAGTCGATAGAACCTACAAATCCTCATCTATCCATGTAGATGAGGTAGAACGAAAGTACAAAAAACATACATCATAAATATGTAACATTTTCGTGATGGGTGTATATCACATATAATTAAAAGAAATACCTATACAATTAAATAGCCTGATCAAATAGTTCGATCCAGTGCCATTTAACACATGACGCATGACTTTCTGACCACGGTATTAAAATGTCTTGAGGAAAACAAAAGAGCATGCTGAATTTCAAACCTCAGATCGGACAGATTGCTGTTATAGTAAGCTACGTCCACCAAACCATTTTCTTATAGTCCAATATTACCAAGATTATGTTTACGATGTTAATAAATAAGATGTTAATAAATAAATGTCCCTTTAGAACTAAGGGGGCTCGGCAACTTATATTTTTAACGCAAAAAGTCTATGTTCTAATTCCATCAAGTTAGTGTAACGCAAAAAGAAACAGTCTAATCATGTTCTAATCTTATCACATTATCTACATCATTTTATCAAATAATATTTCCAAATAAAAGGTTTCTGAAGAAATCACACGTGCTGTGTCACAAGTTCAGAAAAATTGATGATTGGTTTTAGATTCCTTTTTTGGCACACGATAATGTAAAAATATTTTTCAAACATTAGAAAACATATTTTCATAAATTCTTTCAGTCACCAACAATATGATATATTTAACCTATATTCGATCAGTCCACAATATAAATGATATCGCTATTCCCACTGTTAATAATATTAAGTCTAATAGAATTCATAGGCGTTATTATAGGTTATAATGGCCCAGAATTATTACCAATTTAGTCACCAGCAACTATATTTTTCTGTAATGGTATATGATATACGTTGATATTTGGTAGGTTTGTATATCTATCAAAGAAACGTCTAATTTTTTGAAGGTATTAAATACATATTAATCTTCATATCTCGTATTGCTTATGTATTGAATGTATATATATATATATATATAAATATATATATATATATATATATATATATATATAAATATATATATATATATATATATATATATATATATAAATATATATATATATATATATATATATATATATATATATATATATATATATATATATATATATATATATATATATATATATATATACATATATATATATATATATATATATATATATATATATATATATATATATATATATATATATATATATATATATATATATATATATATATATATACCGGGTGCCTACGATATTACTAAGCCAGTCTATAACTTCCTTGTAAAAAAATATATCGATTTAAAATTTTGTGAAGTTGTATGGTTGACAACGGTGCACAGTTTGATTGGATCAAGGTCTGATTGCCATTTCCGATTTAACCGGAAACAGTATAAACTTTGTTATTTTTAATGGAACACCCTGTATATTATTAGACATTTAGATTGCTCAGAAAATTCTAGGTCCAAAACATGTGGCATAACCTATATCTATCTTTGACAGTTTTCGATAAAATGGCGGTTGAAAATGTTATATCAATGATAAATTACTTCATTTTCATATAAAACAAATGAATGTAGGAACAAATGTGTTACGGTTGTTTAAGTTTTTTGGGGAGTTACATTTGATAAAGTCTCAAAAATTTCACTTGTACTGTCACAAGGCTAAACAAATTACGTTTAAACAGAACTTTGATTCGGGAGGGCTGTGTAAAACAAAAAAACTATTTACCGATTTTCATAATATATAGATTTGACAGTATTGTGGCATTATTTAAAAGTTTATCTAGACAGTTGTCATTTAATTTTTGTGTTTTATTATTGATTTACCTTGTAGTAAGTGTTTGTGTTATCTAGTTGTTAAAAATGGCTATGTTTAGGCGCGAGATCTCCAGACCTTACACCATTGGTTTTTTTTTGCTGGACCCATGTCAAGGAAAGTTGTATAAGACACAACCACATAACATAGAAGACCTTAGAAATAGAATTACGCAAGTAATAAACTCTATTACTCCAATTCAAATGGAAAACTTTCTTCGGGAATTTAAAGAAAAAAATAATTCTTGCCGAGAGGTCAACGGTGTACATTTTAAACCTTTAAATTATGGTTAAAATAAATTATACCTACCTATTACTTTTAGTGATTCACTTTTGACACTTATTTTATTTTTCTGCTTTGAGCAGATTTGTGCCATATTTATAGTGCAGGTGAACATTCAGTCACCGGTATCTCATAAACTATTAGGTTTAGGTAGGGAACAGAGGAAACAAAAAATATCCAGAAAGGTTAGTAGAATGTAAATTTAAAGTTCAATACAGGGTGTTCCATTAAAAATATCGAAGTAATTTGAGCTGATAATCACTTTCCGTAGTACTTTTTATAAATTTATATTTTATGACTTTATCAAATTTTACTCCCCTTGTTCCTACATTCATTTGTTTTATGTGAAAAGTAAGTAATTTATCATTGATATAACATTTTCAACCGTCATTTTCTCGAAAACTGTCAAAGATAGATATAGGGTATGCTACATGTTTTGGTTCTATAATTTTCTGGGCAATCTAAATTTCAATCTAAATGGATATATATATATATATATATATATATATATATATATATAATATCATCAGAATGAATATTAAATTATGTACCTACCTTTATTAGTTTTCCTTTATTTCGACTAACATATTTTGTGTATTTATAAAAAAGAAAAAAAAAGAAAAGAAAAAAAGGAAAAAAGTTTTTTTTATAAAATAGGTAAATTACGCGACAAGCTTTTACATCATATAAATTGTGTAATGTAATAAATTGATGGGTTTAATTTAATTTGAGGTTTATTTTCTTGTTTTTAGAGCATTTAAAAAGTTAGCATTGGTTTCTACATTTACATTAAAGGAGGCTCAAAAGTTCTGAGGATGCTGGAGACTTCATAGTCACTGGAAACATTTCGTTGAAAAAAACAGACAATGACAAAAAGAGTTTGGACGAATTGCCAATATTATAGCATGAGGTATACTTACTGACTTTATCATCAAGCTTATCATTTTGAGAAGTTCTAAACAGATTTTCAGTAAAGTTTCAGGAATAATTGTTAATTTACGGGTGGGCATGGTTAGTAATTCGTTGCCCAAAATGTAGTTGCAATTTTTTTTAACCATCGAGGTACGTACACTTCAGCATTATCAGAAATTGTTTCCATTAGATGAGTAAGAGAACATTGACAGTCGTTACTATTTTCTATATACTCGCATAATTTAAAAAATGCGCTGTTTTCACTATTTTCTTTTTGTGGCTTAGAGCAACTTGGAGCATCTTGAGTAAGGCTTTGGTAACAAGTCAAATGATATTTTCCTTCAGCAGCTACTAAAACTATAACGTTTCCTAAACGAAGTACTATGTGTCATTATTCTAGCTCGTCACGTCTTTTACTACAAATTTCCGCAATTTTCTCCTCCATTTGAATTTCGGTGGCCTTTTTGCATCTCATGTATATTGCTTTGGCTTCTTTTTCTCTTTTGCAATGCATATATTTTCTACACGCATTAAGAAACTTGTCTTAAAATCAAATGGTTTAGACATAGACCTCAAAACCGGTTCATTCGGTTCTTGATCTATATAGGACTTTTTATTATTTCTTTTATATCTATGCTTCTCACGAGTATAGTTCTTACCACATATAACATGAACCTGAATATAAAAAATAAGATTTGAGCATCCCTATTTATTAAGGTACTAGTTAATTTATTTATTTACCTTAATGAATTTTGAGTTTTTCAATTCTTCGCCTATATTATATCCTTTCTTTTTACAAGTGCAAGTTTTTGCAAGTGCACTTGCCCTTCTTTTACTTTCAATGGAGTACAAGTAACTTATTGGCTTGTCACACAACAGACAAATAGTTATATCGTTCATTACTTATAAAACTGTTGCTAGGTTTAAAGTAACAAAAGGTTATTTATCTTTTTGCAAGAAACCGTATAAAATTATTTATCAAAACAAATACTACCAGGACACTATACGATAGTTTTAACTTCCTTCACAGAAACAAGACAAAATATGCATGACGGTGACGCACCAAACTCGAAAAAACGACTAAACCTTCCTAACTTAGTAATTAGTCATTACTCTACATTTACTTAGAAAAAAGAGGAACAAGGTGTAGCGGGGTTAACAGCGTATAGTCTAAGTATATATTATGTGCCTTGCACACCACCAGGCCATGATAAGTGATATCTTCGTTAATATTTAAGCTCCAGAGGTACAGAAAAAAATCTGTGAGCAGCCAATTTCATATCCCATAGCTATTATATAAAAAAAATTGCAATTTTTTTTTGTTTAATATTTATTGCAGGCAGTAACCACAAATTATACAACAACAATTATGTAAAATAATTTTTTTTTCCGTTATTTATGATTTTTTCCGTCTTGACCTAGTAATTTTTTTTATTTTACTCAATATGGCGAATAACACAAAAAAATTAATATGCAAATCGCACCAACGGTGACTGAAATATCATTGTTTAAAGAAATGGCGAATTAAGGCTAATTAAATGCCATATCGCGAAAATGCTCCCATACTTTTGTAAAAAAAACGATGTTCTGCCAACTTGAAAAAAGAGTTGGAACAATTAAAAAAATAATTACATTTAAGCAGAACATGGTTTAAAAAAATGGGAGCCTTAAATTCTCCATACGAGCGTTTTTTGCTTCGCTGACTTTGATCTGCTACCTTATCATTATTATCGAGTTAGCAGAACGTCGCTTTTTCGAAAAAGTATGGGAGCATTTAATTTCGCAATACAGCATTTAATTAGCCTTTAGGTGGCCTTAAATTATCTCTAAGAGCACTTTTTATTCTGTTGACTTTCATAACTTTTTATAACATTTTATATTCTGATAACTTATTATTAAGTTAATAGAATATCGTTTTTAAAAGAATATAGAAGCATTAAATTTAGAAATACAGCATTTAATTAGCCTTTAAGTAGCCTTAGATTATTCATATATCAAATCTTGTGTTCAGACTTTGCTCTGCTAATTTTAGACATATTCAGTGATGTGCATGTTATTAACAGCTTGTAAATTAAATAGGAAAACTATTTTAACCGACTCGTAATGAAATCTTAGAATAATTAGCATATGAGTAATATAATTCAGTTCTAAGCAAATTACTAACTGACTTGGAAGGAAATAATCTAGTTTTACCGTCTCTTAACCATATACTGGAATAATTACATAAAGTTGCGAAAATGTGATTTACGAGTAATATTTTATTTTGCGAAATGGCTAATATGGTAGTTTTCAAATCAGAATTATAATTACCTTGCTTTGCTTTTAAATCATTAGTTATAAAACAGAAATTAATGTCCAAACTTTAACTGAAACTATGCGCTTGCTCTCAAACAAATTTTAAC
The DNA here is from genome assembly GCA_964058915.1 of Tetropium fuscum. NCBI lineage: Eukaryota > Metazoa > Arthropoda > Insecta > Coleoptera > Cerambycidae > Tetropium > Tetropium fuscum. Next base: position 7,300 of record CAXKVY010000466.1, on the reverse strand, counting down.
AAATTGTGTACTAATGAAGTGTACTTAAACTGTTATATATTTTCAGGTTCACATTCAGGACGAGGATTCAGGATTAAGCCCTCAAACTTTTTGTAGTGTTTCAAATAAAATGTGCGATGCTTAACTGAAAGTATTTAAGCTAATTAAGATAAGCAATCGGTATAAATGTGCTTTTATTTAGGCATATAACGTGTCGGCAGGTCGCTTTCCAGTAACTTTACGTTAAGTGCTTACTAAAAGACTAACAAAATGTGGTGCTTCAGTTCGATGTTGATTATATTTCCAGCTCTTCTATTTCAAGGTAAGTTTTCGTAATTCAATATAAATTACCATGAGTTTTTTTCTTATCCATATGCGGTATTATACGACATGGGTATTATTTGAATCACTTTAATTACTTGGCATAAAATCAAAATAATTGTCTTAACGGACATTCATAATATCTAAATGTCTATTTGAGTTTGACGTTTGTTGATTTTATTGTAAAATGTTTTTGTGAATAGAAAATTCAATCTTGTACTCTTTTACCATCAACTCATTTATTGTCTATGAAATAGAAAAGGATTTACGTATTAATAATTTTATTATTATTTTGAGAACTTTCAAGAACTCTTGGGTATTGATTAATTTCTCGAGGGATTGTTCTTGTAACTACCTAAAGCTCTGCCACTATTTCTTTAAAAAACCTATTAAACATAGATTAAACTAAATATTAAAACCAAAATAATTCGAATTGAGGACTGGGCAATATAACTGAGTTCTAGTATGTTCGAAAAAAATGCATAGAGAGCGAAACATGTTATATTAAATAATAAATAATAAGTATCATTATCACAATGGCATACCCAGCAGCGTAGAAGTTATCGAAACCAACCTGTCTGCGTATATACATGTAGTTATATGTTTTTGCAATTAATCATCTGGGATAATTAAGTCATAAATTAAAAATTGCGAAATTTCCTATAAAAAACACTCACAACTTTAATAAATTTAATAAATTACGACTTTCATAATTTTTTTTATGAAAATCCTTGATTTCCTCAAATGAATATATAAACTAATTTTTTTAATAACTTCAAACCATTAAATTTTTTGTATTTGAAATGAGATATTTTTTCTAAAGCAGGTCATTAAAACAAATTAACTTGCATTCGATGCAATGTACGGGATATCGGAAACGGTAAGAGAAAGTCGCTTAACTTGTGGCAAAGTAGCGTAATTAAGGAACGGACACAATGGATTTTGAAAATCGTCAATAGCATTTCTAATAAAAACGATTTTCGAAAATTTTCATGGTTTTTAATATTAAAAACACGACTCAAGTTAACGGAGATTTCTTTAAATACCTAAATGTCATACCCAAAATATATATTTTCGCAGATATTTCGACTTTTTCAAACAACATTAATAATTTTTTCCCATTCAGTTAAATATGTCATTTTTTAGTTCACACTTGCTTATTAAATTTAATTAATACTCAAATTAATTCAAGAGAGGAATGGAATAAATTAATGGTTAGAATTACTGATCTGAGAATGAAATTACTGATCTGACAACAGTTTTTTGTTATAAATTTCTTGCATACAAATACTATATATATTTGTTCGATTATGTTCGATAAAAGCTGCAATTTGTTTAACTTGATTTATTAAACCATCCTCTATCTCAAAAATAGTAACCTAATAGTATTGTTGGCGTTGGACTAAAAAAAACTATAAGGTATTACATTTTATTGAAAAATACGAGGGGTTCAATTTAAAAGAAATCTGTGGCCCAAACATAAATTCCGGAAAAAAAATTGTTGCGCCTATCAACGCACTAAAAGGTTGACGTGTTTCATAATTTCCCAAAAAAGATCTAAGGAATATTTGAATATTGTGCCGTAATTGTGAGTAATTTACAGGTTCGTAATAAAAATATCTGCGTAAATAACGATTTTAGGTGTAAACAGATAAAAATAAGTATTCAAAAATATATAGGGTGTTGTATTAAAAAATGTCTCACTGTCGGTCTTTCGTTCTAGTGAATCACCCTGTATCTCTGAAAATATTTTTAATATGAAATTTAATGAATTTAATCCCAAAATATGTGCGATTTTAATTACAGTATCATCCCTATACAAAAAACTGTCCTTATCCCCTTAAATATAGTCCTTATGACTATATTGGCCTTTAACGCATTAATGAGACAACTGATATTTGAGTTTTATACATGATTTTTTCCAGTACTTCGGTTTTTTAACATAAAAATTAAAATACCATTTATCCATATTATTTTGAAAACAAAGGTAAAATTTTTATCGTTATTGACAGTGACATTGACATTAATTAAAAAGGTATATAAAGTTAGCAGGGCAACATGGGCAAATCGAAAAATTACTATGCCGCTTTTCCGCTTATTAGTCGCTAATTAGTTGCGAGTCAAGTGAATTTGTCGCTATTGGTGTTTTTCACAGGGTGTAACTTGATATAAAGTTAGCAGGGCAACTGGAATAACAAAATATCTTTTATTGATAGACCATCTAATTTTTTTTTGGTCGCTAATTAGTTGCGATCGAATAACCTCGATATCAATTTAAAAAAAAGTTACCCTGCTAAGCTTATATAAACTTAGCAAGTCAACACTGCCTGAAAATTTATTAAGAAAATAATGGATTACCTTAAACTATGTATTTCTTTGTCGATAATTAGTTGCGATCAAATAACGATGCACGAATAAATCGATGCCATTTTTGTTAAATAACAAATTTCCTTACTATATTTATATCAACTTACCAAGTCAACAATGTTAAGAATTTATTAGTAAATTAATAGGTCATCTTAAAAAACTACGTACTGTACGTAGTTTTTTTGTCGCTAATGAGTTGCGATGGCGAAATATATTATTTTAAAAAAACGAGGGCTTTCTTTGTAAAGGGTATTTATAATCTTATACAGTGCTTGCCAAAAATTGTGCACTATACAGAAAAACCCTTTTATCTTCAAAAACGATTTTCATCATCAGTATCTGCATTATTTATTACTTATTAATGCATTATTAATTTATATTTAAGAAATATTCAAAGGTGCATGTATTCAATTTTAAATTAAAATTTCTAAAATTTAAAGATTGTTGTTTTACGCAAAACACTTCTTTCTCTTTAACGTTTCTATGGCTTTATATATTTTTTTATCATTACATTTCAATTGTAAATATATATTTACTGACGGATTAATGAAACTGTAAACAATAATTTAAAAATTTCAATAATTCTCTGAAAGAAGTCTAAGTAGTCTCTGAGCTATTAAAAGTGTCAGGGGAAAACAAAACGCATAGAAAACCTAAGAGGGTCGGTAGTTATTTATTATCAGGAAGTTCCGAATAGTGCAAATACTGAGAATAGACTACCTACCACTTGCTAGAAAATCTATCCTTCTTCAACTTAATAACGAAGCGCTATGTATTGTCAATACACACCCTGAAATTGTAGTGGGGCGCGATAAAAAAAAGAATCGCTTGAATGGTCTTGAGTTCAAGCTAATGCCGATTGTACATAAATAAAGTTTTTTAAAAGGTCAAATCAAGGTTTACCACTCTTGATCGAAGTGCATATTAGAAAATGTGCATACTGCATTTTATGTAAATACATAAGTATATATATATATATATATATATATATATATATATATATATATATATATATATATATATATATATATATATATATATCTATATATATATATATATATATATATATATATATATATATATATATATATATATATATATATATATATGTATATATATATATATATATATATATATATATATATATATATATATATATATATATATATATATATATATATATATATATATATATATATATATATATATATATATATATATATATATATATATATATATATATATATATATATATATATATATATATATATATATATATATATATATATATATATATATAAATATATATATATATATATATATATATATATATATATATATATATATATATATATATATATATATATAAAACCATTAACTGGAATACGAAAGACCTTCGTATCGACGTTATGGAGAACAAATTACATCTAGCTTCTTCTGAAGGACAACATTCTTTCTATTTGTAAAAAAATGTATTTATTTAGATCGCATTATTTGCAGATATGAACTTGTGGAAGTGTTTGAGAGCAGTCTTGCCAGTTCTGACCAGGAGCTCGAGTACATTAGACTGTTCTAAATTTGTATCCATCGGCTTTTAAAAGGGGTTAGACACATTAATACCTGCCCTTTTTTATAGAAACCCAAATATACATTATAAAAGACATGTTAAGGCTCCCTCATGAATTGCAATGTTTCCCCAAAGGATCTGAATTAGGCCGGCATTATTGGTAATTTGTCTTAATTTGCATAGCTTAGAAACTATTAAATAAAGAAGACAACGAAAGGAAAATCGATGCCGTTAGAGTCACCAGAGGTTATTTGTAGGGGAGATATTGATTACTTTTTAAATAAAAGTATTAAGATCGCACACACACACACACACACACATATATATATATATATATATATATATATATATATATATATATATATATATATATATATATATATATATATATATATATATATATACATATATATATATATATATATATATATATATATATATATATATATATATATATATATATATATATATATATATATATATGCTAATCTGCTCCTCACACGAAATGACAAGTATACGCCCTTAACAAATACTGGCATTTACACTTTTTATTCGTCTGAGGCGAGCTTTGCAAAATGTGAAACGTAATAATATAAGCAAATAATTCTGTCACAGAGCTGATTAATTTTATAATCCTTTTTAAAGTAATGGCGAGTTCGCCGGTGATAATAGTTAATGTTGTTTAATAGGTAATGAATCAGCACATTTGCCAAGTTTACCAAGTGGATATCTTTGATACGTAATTTGTAAATATAATACAGAACCAACTCAAGAATTGTTTGTATAGATTTTAATTTATAATAACACATAATAGCACTATTATTTAAATATTTTAGGGGAAGGGTTCTGGGCTATGTTAATACCATTATACCGCTCCCAATTTAAAATGGGAGAAAAATTATTATCATGATTCAAATACCGTAAAAATATAGAATCCTTAAAAATATAGATTTCAGCGAGATAGGTATCATTTTAGTAAAACAGGAATATGATTATAAGCAAACAAAGCCAAAATATTGAAGGACAATACCCTTATTTGTGTTCAATGTATTCATGTAATTTTGTAAAAAAATAAATTGTATATGGGCATAATGGAAAATACAATAGTTATTTGTATACTGAGCCTGCGAAATTCCTTACTGCGTATCGAGAGAAAAACTATTACCGAAGCTGCCCCTGCGGCTAAGGCGAAATAATCTCGAGGTCGCAAAAAAAAATTCGCGGTCGTGATATACACACTATTTTTTGTGTATCCGTATGCATCTGTAATTTTTTGTAACTAATAAAACTATCGTTAGAATTTAGGTATACATGACACCACGTTTTATAAAATACTTATGGTGGCGTCAGGTCTCAGCGTTTCTATGGAAATGATACAAAACACTGTATTCGCTCATTGACAAATCGTGAAAATGTCAGTGGGAGTAACGGACGCGAAACATATATACATCAGCTGGTGCCTCATTTAATCGCCTGGTTTATAAAACCAAATATGGAATGTATGTTGATATATTGTGGAAATATATATTGCATCGATAAATATAGTATTAATGTGGCTTAAAAGTTTGATACACATATATAAATGAGCAATAATTATTGACAACTATTTAATACTAATGATAAGACCACAATTATTTAAGTACTATCATCGTCGCTGTTCATTTGAGAAAAAAATAATTTCATTATTCATCAATCAGTTCAAGTTTATATAAGAACATGGGGTGCCATGTAACATAAATATTGCATCAATTAAGGCGGCGTAATACACAAAATATGTATTAGAGACGCATAGTATGCAAAGAAATACTGTTAGGGATATAACAAGCTGAATAATATAGAAGTGATAGTATACATAATATCTAAACGTCTTGCTATTTTGATTAAAAATCATATTTCTACTAAAATAGCTACCAATATTGGTTGATTTGTGTACTATCCAGATAGTTTACAAACTACACAAGATTTATCGCCAAAGTACAAACAACAAGAAAAGTATAAAATTAACCTGTGTTTTTGGCTATTTCAGAAACTATCCAGAGTATTTGGACTAAGTGTGAACTTAATATTGCTAATAACACAAACTAACCAATATCTTTGGTTAATTTAGTTACATGTGGTGTAAATAAGTGTATAATAAGTAATATGTAACAGTAATATAATAAATAAATATTAAAAAAATAAAGTTTATTTATAGGTACAATATAACATTGCCATTACTACTTAAAAATAAGTATAAAAAAGTGACATAATATTGCTATTTGTGACAAAATATTAATAATAAACCTCAAAGCATTGAAACCACAAAGCAAAGAAAATTAATATTTATTGGAGCAGGTGGCATTGTTGTTTTGCAATTGCTTGTTACACGTATATCCGGACGCAAGACATTTACACTTTTTATTTGTGCACTAACTTTTCTTGCATTGACAGGGCAAACAACTTTCTTAAGATCTTAAACAAATTTCACCAGACACGACAGTAAACGATAACACCATACTACACAACACTTGCCATAAACATAACATCATGTTTCTAATAAATTAACCTAGGGGAATTGGTTAGTTATACTAACCAACGAGTTGGTTATTATGTATTACTAGCAATATTAAGTATGCACTTTATCCAACTACTGTGGATAGTTTGTAAACTAGGCAAAAACACCGGTAAATTTGTATACTTGTCTTGTGGTTTGTACTTTGGCGATAAATATTCAATAGTTCGTAAACTAGCTGGATAATGTAGAAATCAACTAATATTCGTAGCTATTTTAGTATAAATATGATTTTCCATCAAAATAGCCAGACGTTTGGATAGTTTGTATATTATCCAACTATTCTATAGACCAGTCAAGTATACACTTTAATTGTAACATATACATTTTAAATAATGATAATATTACTCCCAGTTGAAGAGGGATCCTGGGAAATTCTTCATAATTTAAAATGCTATAATAATATATAACACTACTCCAGCATGGTAAGACGGGTTTTCCTGGCGGACAGAAGGACATGAATGGCGAGTCGTATATAGCAAGATGATAAAACAGTCACTAATGTCACCAATGAG
>CAXKVY010000465.1:472500-513684 GCA_964058915.1 Tetropium fuscum | reverse complement strand
TTGAACGGCGCTGTGTTCGACAACAAGTAATAAAGAAACTGCAGCAGATTTTTGGTTCCTGCGGTCTGAGAGACCGCGCGCGTGTCATGAAGGGTTAAGATGGACATGCGTAATAACCCACCAAAATGTATTAAAAGTCGGTAAAATAAATAACCCCCCGCATTACTTGTAATTTTTTATACCTTTATCAGAAGGCGTTAAGCTCTCATCGTCCCGATAGTACAGTGATAATGTTCAGTATTCAAGGGCCCCGGGGTAAAACACTGTCGGTACTACACATTTTCTTCTATTTTACGTTAATTATGATCATACTCTTCGCTACTCTCAGAAACAACAATCAACAAATACTGCATATTTGTTTTTATGTTAAATATCCGACTGCGAAGAGTATCCTATAGAATGTTACAAATTTTATTATTCCATATTATTGTTCCTTTGAGAGAAAGACCCCTTAAATATAACTACTTGTATACCGCATTATGTATCTATTAAGAATTGTATTTAGTTTTATTTAAATGTATATTCCTCGCAATTTATTAATATTTCATACACTTTGTCAATATTATCACTATTATTACAGCACACCAAAGATGTGGATGTCAATGTATTCACAGAAATCCTTTACGCGGACAAATATTCATCCAATGTAATTTTATTTCTTTATATAGCCCCTCAATTATTCGGCTCCTGCAGGAAGCATCTAATAAGAGATATAAAGATGAAAACATTTATCAACCGTCCTTTTTATCCACAGTCGTTTTATTGTCTTCTGCATTGCCAGATTTAATTTCGGTTTTACGATCAGCATAAAAATGTTATGTTAAACTCATCATAAAATATTTTAGGTGGTGCTCCATTTTGACTAAAATACAGTAATTATAGCCACGGTCAGCCACCGTAAATTTATGCTACGACAGCAGGTTTTATTTTGAAATAAATTAAATTCCTCGGAAGTGTGCTTTCATTTCGCTTCAAGTGAGAGTTGTTTATACACAGTGACGAGTAGAATTTTAAAACATTGTATTCATTAGAAAAACATAATTTGGATACCGAATATATTATGTTTTACAAATCCAACCCATCAACACTTATTTCATTGTTTTTCTCGTAAATTTTATATAATACCAACTTTATCCTGCAGTCACCATTATATACAAACAGGCATGTTGTTCGCAAGTTTTTGACATTTGGCAAAGATGTAAATTTCGATGCTATGAATGAGCGTCTAAATTTGAGAACACGAATTGCGACTCAAACTTAAAAAATTGCACCGAAACAAGAAAAATTGCTCGATCTTTGTTACTGTCATAGTCCACTGCGGTCCTAGAACATTATTTTAAAAATTAGCTTGGGACTCTTTCTAGTATCTTCAATCAAAAGTATTATGCCATTTCCTTCAATAATTAAACAAACATTCCTATTTGGTACAAGTCAATACGAGTAAATGCCTGCTTTGCGTTTATCAGTTTTATAAATTGACTGTAGGGATACTATGTGTACTATAAGACAATTAAACTTGCTAAATAATAAAGCTATAAATAATGCTAACCTGTATCTACCCTTGAGTGAGAAATTTGGTCTTTCGACCCCTGTACTGAGCACAATCTTATTTGTATTATAAATAATTTTTTTTTAATATTAATATATTATTCCGAACTGCTCTGTATTTTTATATAAAGTATCATAATTTAACTATAGAAAATACATTTTAATTAATATCCAAAAAATATAATTGATAAGCAAAGTTTTCGTTAATCTATTGATATTTACTTTTGTTACAGGTAAGGACTCTTTAGCAAAATGAGGTAGCTGATACTTTGATACTAGTGGTAAGTTTATAGTTATTTGTTACGGTACGAGTTAATTATTTAATGACAAAGCGACGCGATGCAGAGGCGAGTCCGGAACATATAAACGAGTACCTACTCTAACGATAACTTTTGCTCTAAGATGTGCAAACATCTATGACAGAACTTCATGAACTTCTTGAATAAATAATTATTTAATTACTTTAAAAATTAATTAACTTATCCTTATTAAAATGACGATATCCTTATCCTGAAGAAGGTTCATATCTGCAAAAAAAAATATTCAATGTCAAATTTCGCAAATATGAGCTTTTTGAATTTTTCACCCAAAAGGTAAGTTCTATTATAAAAACAGGTTGGACAGAAATTATAGCATGCAATTATCTATAAAAATTGTTCTTACACTTTTTTCCTTAAGAATCGCCATTTCTGAGATATAGCGAGTCAAAAAGTTACAAACGTGTGTTCTCCATAATACGCACACGTTTCCACGCTACCTAGACTTGTCATGTAGTATACTTGGCATTTTTATTATTATATTATACAAACATTATACAAAGATAGAGGGAAAAATCATCGATGAAACCAACTATTCACTGAACACTTCGGAAGCTTCTTTTCCGTGACATTCTTGAATGTATTTTGAAACAGTCTTTATTAAATTCCAGGAGTATCTGCCATCACGTGCGTATCCCATCTTCCTTGGTAGCGGGCCTCCATAGTTTTAATATCTTGATGAAATCGTTCACCTTGTTCCTCACTGGCGACTCCTAAATTTTCAGGACAACGGTCTAAGTGGCTGTGTAAATAGTGCACTTTAATACTCACGTTACACCCAATCTGATTTACTCGTTTACCAGTTCAACATAGTTTTCATCTTTGCGTTTGCCGAGAAAATTTCCGACTACTGCAACAAATGATGTCTAGGTTTTTTGCTCAGCCTTATTCATCGAATTTACGAAGGCAGGATCCTTAATGAATTGTCTTATTTGTGGACCGTCAAATATTCCTGCTTTAATTTTTTCCGTACTCAACTGAGGCATTTTCATATGCATATGCAAAGCATGATCCGTTCTTCTGTCGATGTATATTATGCTTTTGCGATGGCACCTATTTCGTTAGAAATACTTTAGCCGTATGATTCTACATTTTTCTGACATCGTGTTCTAGACTTTCCGTTCTAAGTATTTCTTAGTCGACCTATTGTGGGATGTAAGGGATATGATTTGATGTTTTTATGCGGTTGTTAGTTTTCTAATGTTAGTTATATTTACATAAAGCGTGGGCTAAAAAGCGTGGTTATATGGTCCTTAATCTATGTTAGTTGTTTGGGTCTATTTTTGTGTTATTTTATTATATTTTATTATTTCTGTCTTCATGCCTCTATTGTTGTTTTCTATTTTATATATATATTTTTTTTGGTTTTCATATTTTTATTATTTTTTATTTTCATGCTGTTATTTTTTTTCCGTTCTTTGTGTTTATTTTCTGTTTTCTGTTTTTTATTCTGTATTTATTCTGTTAGTTATTGGGGGTTGGTAAGCTAGAGTGTATAGATATAATTTAGGGACGAGTGTTTTGGTGGATTTCTAAATCTTGGTACCATGGCTGTGTGTATTGTCGTGTTGCTGCGTGTGTTCAATCTGTGTATGAATGCGGGTATAATGTGTGATTTTATGTATGTGTCTAATATCTGTATGCCAGTGTTTTGATGTAGTGTGGTGATTTTAGTGTGTGATTGTAGTCGTGTATTTGTGGCCATTCTTAGTGACTTGTTTTGTTCTATTTGTAGTTGGTGTTTCTGCTTTTTTGTAAGCCGTGGGTACCAGAAGAACGCCGCATATATTAAGATCGGCCTTATGTATGCTTTGAATAAATTTAGTGCTGTTTCTGTTTTAGCTTGTAATAGTATGTTGGTGATTTTGCACCGTCTGCCTTTAACTTTGGTTATTATGTCACTGACTTACTTAGAAAATTTAAATTGGAGGTCAATGTTAACTCCCAAGTATTTTAGGTTAGTGATATTTTTAATTGTTATGCCGTTCATGCATATTTTTACATTTGGTGGATCTCTTTTTCTGGTGAAGACGACGACTTGCGTCTTTGTCCCGTTTAATTCTAACCCCTATTTTTGGTAGTACACTACTATGTTGGATGTTTGGTGTTTTTTTTGGGAGGACGGGAAATCCTCATGGACGCCCATACGGTTGGTTTGTATGGGGAGTGTCAGACTCTTACTGACTATCATCTGATTTATCTTCCATACTTTTTCCTTTTCCATCATATAATTAACAATGCACGTCTGCCATCTGTTAATTACGTTCTGCCTGCACGTCTCCCATCTTGTGCATACGAACAATGTGTGCTCCACCATATCAACTTCTCCGCAGTAGACACACTGATCACTCTCCGCCACACTGATCTTGTGTAGGTAGGCATAGAAGGAACCATGGCCTGGTTCTCCCACCATGGCCTGGTTCTCCCACGTCTCTTGCCATCTTTCCAGCGTTTGTCATCTTTCATACTTTCTAGCTTCTCTTTTGTCTCCTTGTACTCGCGATACGTTTGTTCTCTCTTGAACTTGCAATTCTATGGGTATGATTCCCGTAATAACCTGCAACGCTTTGGTGGACGTAGTTCGATAGGCGCTCACCACTCTCAGAAGCACCTTTCTATGAACCCGCTCCATTTATCTTTATGTCTTTTAATAGTGACCACCTTATGCCATACCGGACAACACAAGTATTGAGTGCGCTACGCCGCTCAATACTGCTCTCTTGTGGCTTCTAGGGCCACCTATATTAGGCATTATCTGAGATGGGGACGCTATTCTTTCTTCTGACTTTTTTGTGATCATGTTTATATGTTTCCCGAACGTAAGGTGGCTGCTCAAATCTATTCCCAAATATTTGATTGATTTACTTGGAGTTACAATCGATCCATTTAGTTCAAAACTAATGCCATCTGTACTTTTTTGCCTTTAAGGATTAACGCCTCTGTTTTTTCGGGAGCTAATTCCAGGTCATGGTTCTCCAGCAATCTGTCAATCCTCCTTAGGGCCTCGTTTGTTCTGAGCGTTAAAAACTCTGTACATTCTGCACTTACTAGTATCGCTTCTACATTTTCCCCTAGTTCTTGTCTTAATACTCCATCGTATATCACGTTCCACAGAGTTGGCCCAAGTACCGATCCCTGAGGAACTCCCACTGTCATATCTCTTTCTATTCCCGCTATTTTGAGCTTGCGGTTATTAAAGTAGCTCTCAATAATGTTTATCAGGTATTTTGATATCCCTCGTCTATGAAGTTCCCTAATAATATAGCTCCATGTGGCGGAGTTAAAAGCGTTTCTGATATCTAATGTAACAAGTGTGCACCACCTTTCTTTCGACTGACCTAATATGTTACATACGGTCTCTACAGCCCGAACGGTGGACAATCCCTTGATGAAACCAAACTGACGTTCTGACAATCCTCCTTTAAGCTTCAACTCCATTTCCAGCCTCTCTTTTATCATATACTCTAAGAGAATTCCCATTGTATCCAGGAGGCAGATTGGTCTAAATGCCGACACTTTCCAGTGGCTTCCCACTCTTCCACAACAGACATACCTGAGCCACCTTCCATATTTCCGGAAATTCCTGCTTCAGAAGCAGGTCATTTAAGGTCCCCAACAGGAAGTTTGCTGTTGCATCAGTTTTTGTAGTAGTGATAGGCTCGTGGTTTTTGCTAGTGTAGCGGTATCGTCTGCGTATAATAACAGTTGTCCATTCATGGATGGGATTGGGTATGTCGTGGGTGTATAGATTAAATAGTATGGGTCCTAGTGCTGATCCGTTCTTATCAAGAACCTTTACAAACTGCTTCATAAGGCCCAGCTTGATATGCAGTGGAGGAAAGATAATTTTCTCTCGTTCAACTAAGGGGTCGTTATTGACATTTTTTATCCCAACTTACATTTTTTTTTCTGTTAGGCTACTCTTTTTTATCCCAGTAGTGTATTTTGTCTCTGCTATCCCAGAGGCACAAGAAGCAGGGATATTTGGTGTAGCCACTCTGCTGTCCAAGGAGAAAGTTTATGATTTTCAAGTCCACACAAATCACCTATGCATATTCATGATACTTTATTTTCTCCAAGACCATAGCTATGTTGTCATATTCTTCTTTCATTTTCGGTGAGCGACCAATTGGTTTTGAACCATATTTGTTCCCATTGTATAGAAAGACACATTTCAAACTCAATAAATAAGCGCCAATCATAGTCAGGGAAAATAGTCAGGAAGACCTATTTTTCCGGGAGTCCTCTAACGTTGTGACAAAATACAAAATTGACTTCTTGAGAAAAGAAGGGTAGGAGCTAAAGAACTCATATCTGGTCCCGACGCTGGGAGGACCAGACAGCTGCTGAAATTAAGCAGATGTAACTTAAGAACAGTGACAGGCCTACTGACCGGTCACTGCCACCTAAGACGACACCTTTACATATTGGGTCTTGTGGAAGACCCTGAGTGTAGGGGATGCTTGGAAGATGAGGAGACAGCAGGGCATGTTCTGATGAATTGCCCCGCTTCCCTGCATACACGTATGCAATACCTGGGACAACTGATGCTGATGCCCAGGGACTTTAGAGAGCTATGTCCCAGCCGCCTCGTTGGCTTTATTAAGGCAACTGGACTGGTATAGCTCTCGAAAGGCGGGACGTGACGGGCCCATACTGAGGCCTATACGTCAAAGGGCAGAGCCTCCGCCAATCTCAAATCTCAAGGGTAGGAGATTCTTTTTTCTTGTACGGTAAAAGGTAATTTTGGTTTCTTCTGCCAGCAAATTTCTCTCCTTCAATCTGGAAGCCAGTAAAGTTTGACATGTTGAGACCTCTGGCGAGGTCATTTAACTCATCCTTGTTGAAATGTTGCGGAATTGATGACATCCCCTCATAGTCACTATCATCTTCATTAGCATCATAAGCGTGATCAGTAGAGGGACAACAATTGTAATCACAGAGGGACCGTGCTGCGGTTATTCCGGTTCATTTCAGTAATATTTACTAGACAGAAATAGCCACCGAAGTGGTTTTTGGGTTCTCTTCACACCATCGGTACGCCGAATTTCAGACTTTTTCTTTTCCCAGTAGTCCACTGTCGCAAATGTTCGGTACAAGTTTTACACACCTGATACGGTGTCCAGGTTTTATCTTTATCACCAAGTCTAACACCAAAGTATCCATGAGGAGCTTTACAAAATCAGTAACAGTCTTTCTGTTTTCTTTTAACGTGTATTCTCCTCATATGTAGCAAAACACAGCAGGATGATTAACAACTTCTTCTTGAACTCATTTTATTTCTATTCAACAACGTAAATACAATTTCGTGAAAAACTGCATATAAAAAAACTCTCTAAAAAGTAGATCAGATAGAGAAAAACTAATTTCATATTTAGATTCAGCGCCCCAAGTATAGCTAAAATCAGTTCTAAAATCCTAGCACCAATTTTTTTTGTACTTAGGCCTGTGTAATTATCTAATGGAACTTCTTCTTCTTATTATTATTCATACTGGATACAAATAAATTGTTCTAACAGCGATGCATGAGATGTCTCCTTACTGATATCGTAAGAATCTTCATCTGATCTGATGGCGATTAAACATTGGAGCACGACTGACCTTGACAACTGGTACATGCTAATGAACAAAACCATCTACCTTTTTTGCAGCCGTACTTAACACTACATCATTTTTTGCAAGTTCAGGTGGGAGTAAAGTTTGAATTGGTTCCAATGTATTGTCAATTAACTTCCAACTCCAGTCTTCTGGGTCCAGTTGATTACCAAACCACACTTGAACTTGATAATATACCCTACATATATGTTGATGAGCAGAAGCAGAGACTGGGAGAAGACAAGCTAATTGCACTCGTTTATTGTTACGAGTATTTTTTCGAGTATCGAAACTTATCTACGCCGGTAATTCGTTCTGGAGCTCCATACACAGAAATAAGGGAGCGAGTTCCGTTGGTGATTACAGCTTGTGGATTACAGCTTGTCTTTAAAAACTTTGGCACAATTAACTAAATCTTGTTTGTCAAACAATATTCACTTACAACAAACCATAAACCTTTTTTAAAAACTGTTGTGTTACCCCTACTGAAAATTACTGATGTCGTACCGCAGCCAGTTACTGCGGGTAAAAATAGTATGTGATTTTGGCTTTTTGGATTATAATCTCAGAGTCGTACAATTTGTACGTATTAGTTACACAGACCAATATTTTTACTTGTAAAGGGTGTCTCAAAATTAACGCAAGGTTTGAATTTGCCGCCATTTGTGCAGTAAAGGTGTTGGCAACCCTAAACAAAAAACAATTCGATAGCTGACAGTTTAGGGTTAGTAAAAGTGGAGCGTTACACGATAGAACAACGTGTCT
This sequence comes from Tetropium fuscum, assembly GCA_964058915.1. Taxonomy (NCBI): domain Eukaryota; kingdom Metazoa; phylum Arthropoda; class Insecta; order Coleoptera; family Cerambycidae; genus Tetropium; species Tetropium fuscum. The sequence goes on along the minus strand of CAXKVY010000465.1, from coordinate 505,459 downwards.
TCATTATTGAACAATATTTCAAAAATCATGAAAGCTTGGCGACCGCAGTTCGAAAATTTCATACAAAATATGGTCGGAATAGTGTTTTAACTTCGTCAACTGTGAAGAGATTAATTGAAAAATTCAGGGAGACTGGATCCGTTGGAGACGCCAAACAAAAATCTGAAAATAGGGTACGGTTATGTTGTTCACACAGTCCTATCAAAAACGGACATCTATTATTTGCATTTTTTTGGTAGGCTAGGCTTATTCAGTTTCATAGTAACTGACTTGTTTCGCCGTGGTGTTTCAAAGCGTTGTGTTTAACGTTGTACTCGTACCTTTAATAGCTCATACCTTGGCATCACCGCCAATATATTGTTTTACTTCCAGTACATTATTTTGCCCTATCGTCCTTTTCTGTAGAATGTAATCATGGACCCAAGGTTCCCACTTGCCAGGACCGTATACTTCATCATGCATTTCAGTTGCAATCATTATTAATCAGAAGAAATTATCCAGCGACTTCATTTATTCATAATTTAATAAAATGCAAGATATATTGCCAGGTACTCATAAAAAGACTGAATTTTTTGTTTATGGTTAAAAACTTGCTATAATGTTACCGTTATTGTAATTTTGCAAGTACAAATGTAATTGCCAAATCGCATATATTTAATGCCCCCACTTTGCTTTACGGGCGGTTTTATACCTTCTGTTTAAAGTTTAGGTATCGGTTAAACTGGAGTTTACCATAAATGAGTGTATACATCACGTTGAACACCTACCTGAGTTTAACCATCAATCGGTGGATAGCATATAGTTTAAACTTCAATCTGAAGATCAAATTATGCGCTGTTATGTGAGAATAATGAATATCATTTGAAGTGACGTGTTGAAGTTTTGGAATTATAACCCAGCTTGTTCGCAAAATGGATCCATTTGATGCTTTTGAGAACTTAGTAGATGACGGAGATGATGACTTTATTCACCACGCGCATTTTGCACCACGTCGCGTCGTTTGAATTTCTAGAGGTAGGCCTAATCATTTTCAATATTGGGATGACACGGAATTTGTACAACTCTTCAAATTATCCAAAAAATCTGGCGTATTAATTTTAAAAGATATTGGACATCTTTTATTCGGCCTAACAGATCACGTAAATTACCTATGTGCCTTAACTTGTAAACATAAGGATTTCACACAAGAATGAACAGGCTTCTGTGGATTTTGGTTATTGGATGCAAATTTAACGAAGTATTTTATGATACTAAACGTTATAAACGCGGACGAATTAATAGTATAGGTTCTGTATTTAAATCACTTACTGGTAATCTTGACGCATCATATGGAGAATATTACTCTAACAGCATAAATAAATTAAACAATGATGTACTAGATGAAACAATGATCAACTAGAATATTTAAATAAAAACCAAATTTCAGTCACAAGTTCAATCAACAAAAATATTAACGCTACTAGTCAATATTCAATACTATTTAAATATTATTCAATATTCAATTCAATAGGTTGCGTGCCGACGAAGAAACTTTCAATAAGGACATTAAAGAAATAAGAAAAATCCATTATGGGTACAAACCACACGATTAACTTGATTCTATTTATATAAAATTAAAATTTCTAGGAATTTGTGAGCAACTCATAGAAATTTACTTATATATTGAAGATGACATTTTAAACTCTGTAACATTTGCACATTTAAAAATAATCCATACCTCTGTTATTGCCCCCAGGAGATCTAATTACCTCGTTACAGGAAATTTTTCCAAATTTGCATAGAAATAATATACCTTTACCTGTCAAATGTTCAAACATCGCTTAGTATCGTCCATCGTCCAAGAACAAGCCGTTCAAATGTCAATATCGAAGCAGTGCGTGAGAGTATCGGTGACAATCAAGGAACGGAATTTTTTCACCTTGATGGCTTTGTTAATCGCCAAAATTGCCACTTTTGAGGTTCTGAGAACCCATATCTGATTGTCGAAAAATAAATGCATCTACAACGTGTCACTGTTTGGTATGGATTTTAGGCTGGAGACATAATTGGACCATATTTTTTTTTTGAAAATGAGGCTGGTCAATCAGTGACTGTTACTGGTGCTCGATATCGCGACATGGTAACACAGTTCTTTCTGCCGAAATTGGATGATATTGATGTGGCCAATATGTGGTTTCAATAAGACGGTGCGACATGCCTTACAGCCCGTGAAACAATTCAATTACTGCATGAGACATTTCCAGGCCCTGTACTCTCTCGTTTCGATCAGAATTGGCCCCCTCGATCGTGTGATTTAACACCATTAGATTTCTTTTTATGTGGTTATTTGAAATTCAGCCACATTTATGCAGAATGGTCATGGGAAATTTCGACAAACGAGTGCGTATGTGTATGCAAAGCCGTGGAGGCCATTTGCCCGATGTGTTATTCCATAAATAACCCTATCCTATGTACTTTATGATTCAATAAAAAAATAACAATCAAAAGACTAAAAACTGTGTTTTCTATTTAATTAAAATCTTGTGTTAATTTTGCGACACCCTATTACGGGTCCAGTGATGTATATAGGTGGCGTAGGTATGTCCTGCATATTATGGAGAACACAACTTTTGATTCGCTATATCTCAGAAATGGATTTCTTCGGGAAAAAAGTGTAAGAACATTTTTTATAGATAATTGATCTACAATTTTTGGCTAACGTGCTTTTATGATAAACTTTGCTGAAAATGCAAAAAACCTATATTTGCGAACTTTGACCCTTTGGCCTGGTCATTCATTGACTGGACTATATCCCCTTAATACAATATTTAGTCAGATCTATAATCCTTTCATATTTAATCAATAACCTTATATATTCAGCATTGTTTGAAGTTCCTATTATCACAGATATTAACGGAACGCGATGAATTATGCTTAGCAATCGGATAGCGGTAATATATCAGGTAAATGTTATATCTACCGATATACACTTACTTTTATTTACAATAAAAATGTCTACCTCATTTATCACACATAAATTTTCATATCATTTGAACCGTATACCACGATTTTATGGTCGCTATTATATTACGTTCAGTGGCGTGCTTGAAATAATTTCTTGGGGCATCTTGATAAATTTCTTTCATGACATCTTCACTAGGGCTGTCAACATCTGACTAAGTCGGTCTGGTTCGAACCATAAAATTTTTATACGGGGACCGGTTATCCGGTTTTCAATTATACTTTTAATCGGTTTCAATCGATCAATCCGGTTTACGGACCATTTCGATCAAGACCGGTTTACTGACCAGTTTCATCAATAACAGATTAGGCCGGTTTTTACTGGTCTAAAATGGTTAATAATATTGGCCGGTTTGAAATGTAAGAGATCCCTAGTTATACAATCGCCACAAACCATAAAAATACCATGAACATGTCTGCAAACCTTTAAATGTAAAAATTCGACCAGCTTATGCCTATTTTTTACAGCGCATCCTATATGAATGGGAGTCTATTTATTTGTATAATTTATTTGTATAATTTTTATAATGTTTATGTTTATATCGTTTACGAACTTCACTGCTATTACTAATAGAATACAATGCTTGCGCGACGCAAACTGACTTGTCACTGCGTTGTTTACGAACATATAATACGAACTATTACGAACTACAATAGTTAATAGCGCTTGCGCAATTAGAGACCGTACACGTTAAAATCCGCCGAGACCTGACCGGTTTGAATAGTGCAGTTATTGACCGGCCTAAACCTAACCGGTCCGGTCATGGCCGGTTTAGTTTAGGCCGGTCCATAACCGGTCCGGTCATGACCGGTTTGACCGACTCGCCGGATTCGACTTGCCCAAACCGGTTACTGTCCGGTCAACCGGATGCTGAACGGTTAACCGGTTACACGATTATTTAAACCGCGGTCTGAACCTGTTCGGTTGGTCGGTTAACCGGTTGACCGGACCATATTCATACCCTTATCTTCACCAAGGCACGCTGACATTTTTATCTAAAAATGTAGAGGAAACTCAAAATCGGCCGAATTTGTTTTTCTAACTTAGCACTGTATAAACAAAAATAATGTAGGTAAAATTAAACATTAACGTGCACTATATACCATTAAAATTATGAAAAGAAATTATTATCTAAAAATTGTTGCGTATCATTTACAAAATTAGCCGCATGAATTTGCAAACAATTCGTTACCGTCTGCGAGAATCTATCTACAGTAAAGAAAAATACTAGGCATGCAGGGGCGTAACCTGATCCAAATACTCGGAAACGATTCTTGCCACATGTGGACGGGCATTATCATGCATTAGCATGGAATTGTTTCCAATAAATGGGACAAAAGGCACAACATGTGGTTCCAAAATGTGCCTTTAAGCCAACTTCATTTAGCCTGTTAGGTCGTCCTGCTGAGTTGTACATCTTTTACATCCTGATCCCATTCTTCTGGTGTATTCTCCAGTTTCTTGAAACCGTTCCACGACTCTTTGAATACTACATCTCCAAACACCTAGAACTTGTGTCGCATAGTATTATGACCGCCCTCCCTGTATTAAAGTTATGGCTCTGGCGGCGCCAGTTGCACTTAAGACCATTATTACTTTTTATTGTTTACCGTTACTTTGTTATAATTCAGACCAAATCACAACAATTAACTTAGAAACACTAGCGACACTTGTCAAAAAAAAACAAACGAAGATGCTAAAGCAACTTTGCAAAAACCCATTGGCAATTGCAATGAAAATTGCCATGACACATAGTCATTATTTTAATTAATTATATCTTCCCTATTAATAGAGATATTGACATGAATTAAAAAATGAATTGTTAAGAGACTACGCTAAAGTTCTGTACCAAAATTTTCATCTTTTTATTGCTTGCACTTACCACATAGTGTTGCAAATTTTATGCAAAAATCCAATGTAAATGGTACACCTTTTATATGGTCAAAATTTAAAATTGAGCTGAAATTCCGTAGCACATCTGCATTCCGCACGAACACACCTACAATTTCAAAAAAAATCATGTAAATCGAACCTACAGTTAGGAAAATATTTTCAAATGAATTTTTGGTAAATTTTAGATGGATCGAATTTTGTGCCTCTCAGTGCATAAAGAAAAAGACAATCTAAGGATAGTATTTTATTACTATATAGTTTTAATTGTGAACTTGACCCAAAACATTCGAAAGTGTAAAAAACGGATTTTCGGTAATATAATAAAATATTGAGCCCGAAACGTCGAAAGTTAAATTACGTCGAAGTTGTAGGTATCAAAATCATCTTTCGATTGATGTATAATAAGTTATAGGCGAGTTCAGAAACCGAAAAACGGAAAAAATATCACGTTTTTCAAATGTGTTAATTACTTTTTTTCAATGCAAGTTACAAATTTGTAATTTTGTAAAAATATAGCTTCTCGCTAGCTAAAATGTATTTTCTTATTGCGAAATTTTGAAAGTCTCTTTAAAAATTCAGTTTATGTAAAAAAAGGGTTTGTTTAAAAATGATGCTCTTGGCCAGGGAATCATCGTAGAGCAAGCTGAAATAGTTTTTAAATTGCAATCTTTCTAGCATATCAAGCCGATACTCGATCAGGGGTAAGGACTCCCATAATCTACATATTGTTTCATATCCCAGAGATACATAGGAATTATTTTTAAAGATTTTTATAAATCGGGAATGTGATCCTTTCTCAAACTCTATACGAAAGTTTCCTACATCCATCGGTTGCATAACATCGTTAATATAAAAGTAGTTCGTTATAACCCCTTGGTATGTGAGGAAACACTTCCACTCATCTTGGTTAAATACTACAGTATCACATTTAGTTCCACTTAATTTTATGCATGGTTCGCACTGGAAATCATACGCTAATCCAACAGATACGAATTTACATTTCGATTTGTTCAGCTGGTATCTCCGTTCACCTATTACTACGCACTCATTTTTATTCTGAAAAGTTGGTGGAATACTATTTGAAAAATCAACTTGAAGTTCCGGTAAATTAAACGCACTAGTATTGTAAGCCATTACTCTTGTTTGACTGTGGTTGAAATATTCAGAAGCCTCGAAAGTTGGAATAGCGGGTGGGAGATTATGGTAGGGAAGGTGATCTAGAACTCTCCATACCTTGATTTGTTGAAAACAGAAAGGAGTGGGTGATGTGTAAGTGGGGTAACCAATAGGATGCTGGATTCAGTGGTGGGGTGACCAATAGAAAGTGGGATTGGTGGGGGTAAGGAGTGGGTGGGATTGGTGGTGCGAGAAAAGTGGTGGGGGGGTCAATTTGGTGGGGGGGTCTGATCCAGAACTCTCATTTACACTCTACTACTCTGAAAATATTCTTTAAGACAGACTACCATATGCAAATAAATAAAAGTTGGTATGTTATTTTATGTTCAAAATGGCACCCAAAATAGTGCCGATTTTAAGGTTAATTTTTTCCGTTGTATTTTTAAAATTTAATATTTATCGAAACCGGACAAGTGACAAAAATAAAATGATTTCTATGAATTGTTTTATTTATTTCACAGTGAGCAAAATATTTAATAATGTCAAATATTAATAAGTAATTGACAACATTATAAATTGAAATGACGTTTATAATGTTTGGCGAATATTTTGAGCGTTTAAGCGTTGCTCTACCATAATTCCGCCACCAAGTGCATCATTTTTAGAAAAACCCTTATTTTTACACTGTATTTCAAGACAAATTTTCAAAATTTCGCAATAAAAATAACTGCTTTTTTAGCTAGAGAGAAGCTCTATTTTAACCAAATAACAAATTTGAAACTTAAAAAACTAATTAACATTTAACAAAATGTGATTTTTACGTTTTTGACCATTTTTCTCTGGCTTGTATACTAACCTATAACTTATTACACATCTATCGAAAGATAATTGTAATGCCAACAATCTCCCTGTTTAACTTTTGTCGAATCGAGCTCAATTTTATATTTTATTAGCGAAAATCAATTGATTACTTTTACGAATTTTTTAGGTTGCGTTGGCCTTGACATTTCGAAGAATAAAAACGCTATCCTCCTACTTTGTCTATTTTTTTCTACATGGCCATATTTTTTTATCCTGTCAAAAATTTGTTGTAAATTAAAATTCTGTTCCGTAGATTGGTTGGGTTGGGCCAATAATATACTCTACAATTGTCGAGATTGGTGAAAACTAAATAGATATTTACGTTAACTCCGTCACTTGTAATTCCAAACGACTTTAATACAGCTCACAACCTAAATGGACACAATGTGCATTTACTTGTCTGAAGTGGCCATATTTATAATTCACCGTGAGACTTCTTGGTTTAGTTCGTGTACTGTTAACAATGGTGTGGTAATACGTGAGGAGTTGTAATTCTCGGCAGGCTCGCGGCTGAAAGTTTGGGACCGTTCCCAGGCCTGGCTTTCGCACTTTTACCGTAACCTCCACAAAAGTTGGTGGTTGGGGAATTGTCTCGGTTTACGTGTTCTGTAGCTTATTAGTCTCTGGTACAACTACCCCTCGAACAGTTTAATATCATAAAAAGATATCAAAGCTTCTGTGTTTCGGATAGATAATAAAAAAAATCAAATTTGGTGGAAGCTAGGAGGAAAATGGTGAACGCAATATATATATATATATATATATATATATATATATATATATATATATATATATATATATATATATATATATATATATATATATATATATATATATATATATATATATATATATATATATATATATATATATATATATATATATACAGGGTGAGTCAGTTTTTTGTAGACAAACTTTAACAGGGGATAGAACGCACGTTTTTAAAAATAAAAGTGCCTATAAATATATGGCCGATCTAGCTTCCTAAGGAAGATACAAGGTGTTAAAGTTTCATTTTTTTTTACATTAATGTGTAATATTTTCTGAACGGAATGATATATTCACTAAATATTTTACACATATCTTAACCTGCATAGGATCAACATGTTGTATTGTTCCTGTCGAAAATACTATAGCGGATGTTACTTTTTTCGGGTACTTCGGATATTCTGCATAATGGAACTTTTTTTTCGTACGCCACTGACATTATCTGATACATATTTCTAAAATAACGGCCCCTTAGTAACAATTTTGATCTCTTGTAATTTTGCTCTAACTACGACAGTTTTAGAGATATTGGCCGTTGTTTCTCTGACAGTGTAATGTCGCTATTATATTTTTTTTCTCGAATTTTCTTTATGACTTATAAACGAACGCTTAGATTTTTTCATGTTTGGGGGATAATGCCTATTAATTAAGGCGCATAAAACAAGCGGTAAGAATGTTCAAAAACTTGCACAGTGGCGGGGTGGAAGGGGTGCTCCACCCCTTTCGTAAACAGAACATCTACGCCAAAGACTATTTAAAAAAAAACTGTTATTTTCATTATCTACATACAGTTTAACAAAAATAATGTCCCTTCTTCTGTTTCGAAATTCCTGTGCGGTTCCTAGTTATTTTGATTTTTAGTGTTTGATGTGGTACTAAATTAAGTAATTTATTTATTAGCAATAATAATTATCGGCTAAACATTTTATTCTTTCAACGAAACCTACCTAAATATGGTGTGTTAAGGATTCTAAAAAGCCGAAATCTCTTATTCTTTATCTTTTTCCAATGTAGTCAAAATAAATATTTGTTATATCAAGCCTTACTCAAATACAATACTTTTATATGTTGAAATCTGTTAAATTACAAATGTACTTACAATACAATAGATTATTGTGCAGTTGCCAAAAGTCTTAAAAATTTCCTTTAAGTTTTATTAAACTTGTGCATGTACCAATTTCTGTTTCAATTTTTGTTGTTGTAAAATATTATATTCCTTGGAAAACAAGTAAGCATTATGTCATATTTTGAAACGACAGTTTGACGTATTACAAGTTTATCTACAAACAATTTTGCTTCATCTTGAATATTTTCACTGTTATTAATTATTATTTTTAAGATTAAAAAGTTATTTTATGTGATTTGCCAGATTTTAATTAGTGTAACATGCCGTTTACATTTACAAATAGCGAACAAGCCAACATTCATTTTATTTATGGGTTCGCAAATGGGAATTCAAGATACGCAGCTAGGGAGTATCGAGGAAGATTTCAAAATAGACGACAACCTCATCATTCCGTTTTTGTGAGTATCCACCGTCGATTTGTTAACCAGGGTTTGAAAAATGTACCCGGGGGCCGACAGAACAACCGTGGACGAGATAGAGACCGTATATTGCGGGAATTTAATAGGAACCCAACGACAAGTACTCGACGTGCTGCTATTGCTCTTGGTATTTCCCAAAGTAAATTTTCCCGGGTTTTAAAACGGGATCACAGACGCCCATATCATTTTCAACCTGTTCAAGGTTTATGTCCAGGTGACGCTGAACGAAGACTTACTTATTGTAGGTGGGTTCGTAACTCCATTCAAAATAATAGGGATTTCTTATCCAATATACTGTGGACTGATGAATCTTGTTTTACTCGTCGTGGTATAGTAAATTTTCACAATCTGCATGTATGGGCACATGAAAACCCACATGCCATTCGACCACGAAGTTTTCAACATGAATTTAGTACAAATGTCTGGATTGGAATTTACGGCAACCACGTGTTTGGACCTTATTTCTTGCCACAACGTGTAAATTCAGAAAATTTCCTACAATTTTTAGAAGAACACCATGGTAATATATGGGAAGTCATTCCTTTGAATTTAAGAAGACAGTCTTGGATTCAACTTGATGGGTGCCCGGCCCATTATGGCAGAAATGTAAGAAATTGGCTAAACAATAACTATCCAGGGAGGTGGATAGGTCGTGGAGGTCCAGTGGCGTGGCCTCCCAGATCCCCCGATTTAACACCACTTGACTTTTTTGTGTGGGGGATTCATTAAGGAAATAGTGTATACCACTCCGGTTAATACACTTGAGGAACTTCAAAATCGCATTAGAGATGCTTGCAATGAAATAAGGGTGCATCATTTAGTTAACTTGAGACGTTCTATGATACGTCGCAGTGAAATGTGTATTGAGAAAAACAGTTTACATTTTGAACAAAGTATCTAATTTTATGTATGTAGGTACTAGTGTTATTGTTATTAATTCTTGTAATTATTATTTATAAATCATTATTGCTAACAATTGTTATTTATTCCACAATTATTATTGTTAATTAAATATTGCTATAAATTCAAAAATGTTTATATCTCCATAAACATTAACATCAATGCTCATCTAATGTTTTTTTTTGTAATTGTAATTACTTGGAAAAAGATAAAGAGATTTCGGCTTTTTAGAATCCTTAACAAACCATATTTAGGTAGGTTTCGTTGAAAGAATTAAATATTTAGCCGATAATTATTATTGCTAATAAATAAATTACTTAATTTAGTACCACATCAAACACTAAAAATCAAAATAACTAGGAAACGCACAGGAATTTCGAAACAGAAGAAGGGACATTATTTTTGTTAAACTGTATGTAGATAATGAAAATAACAGTTTTTTTTAAATAGTCTTTGGCGTAGAAGTTCTTTTTACGAAAGGGGTGGAGCACCCCTTCCACCCCGCCACTGTGCAAGTTTTTGAACATTCTTACCGCTTGTTTTATGCGCCTTAATTAATAGGCATTATCCCCCAAACATGAAAAAATCTAAGCGTTCGTTTATGTCATAAATAAAATTCGAGAAAAAAAAATTTTAATAACGACATTACACTGTCAGAGAAACAACGGCCAATATCTCGAAAACTGTCATAGTTAGAGCAAAATTACAAGAGATCAAAATTGTTACTAAGGGGCCGTTATTTTAGAAATATGTATCAGATAATGTCAGTGGCGTACGAAAAAAAAGTTCTATTATGCAGAATAGTCGAAGTACCCGAAAAAAGTAACATCCACTATAGTATTTTCGACAGGAACAATACAACATGTTGATCTTATGCAGGTTAAGATATGTGTAAAATATTTAGTGAATATATCATTCCGTTCAGAAAATATTACACATTAATGTAAAAAAAAAAAAAAATTTAACACCCTGTATCTTCCTTAGGAAGCTAGATCGGCCATATCTTTATAGGCACTTTTCTTTTTAAAAACGTGCGTTCTATCCCCTGTTAAAGTTTGTCTACAAAAAACTGACTCACCCTGTATATATATATATATATATATATATATATATATATATATATATATATATATATATATATATATATATATATATATATATATATATATATATATATATATACACGGCGCAACTTATTTAACGCACAACCAAAAAGTTAACTCAAATTTGACGTTATGTATTTTCGACAATTTTTGTTCGTTTTGGTCGATTTTTTTTTTCAAATTGTAGGTTTTTCTCTTAGGAATATCACTGTCACTGAATAGTTGTTTTGGTAAAACGAATGATTTTGATATTATACCAGGTGCTATAAAAATGTTATGTTTTTTTCCGAAATTTCAAAACGTCCTGTGGGCTATACAAGGTATTGCAAGTTATTGCAATTTAAAGCCTCATGTTTTTTCTACATTTTCTTTTTTTATTCATTTGTTTATCTCTGTTACTTCATGAAATAGAGCGTTTTGAAACACCATATGCTTTTATTCACATGAAATGCATTTATCGGACAACTCAAACAGCTAGCAAGCTATGGAAATCGAAGATTACACTTCATAAACTGACAACTGTGTCATTAGTTTTTTGTTGACAGACCAGCAATAATTAGTGAATAATGGAACGCCAAACCAGAAATTTAACTCGTGATGAATGTGTTGAGGCAGCTACATTACATGGTGAAGGGTGGAGTTACAACCGCATAGCTGGAAGGTTGGGAGTGTCTCACACAACTATAGCGAGAGCAATTCAAAGGTACGCGGAAACAGGAGAACATTCCAGACGGGCCGGTCAAGGTAGATCTCGTGTTACCTCTGCTATCCAGGATCGCTTTTTAAGAGTAAATGCTGTAAGACAACGATTTATAACTGCAACACATTTAAGAGCACAACTTCAAGACGCAGGTGGTCCACTCATATGCGTTCAAACTGTACGCCGACGACTGAGGGAGGCAAATTTAAGACCCATGATTGCTGCTCGAGGACCCGCATTAACAGTAGATCATCAAAGAGCCAGATTGAATTTTGCCAATGAGCATGTTAATTGGATGGAAGCAGATTGGGAACGTATTCTTTGGACTGATGAGTCAAAGTTCAGTTTGTATAATTGTGACAGACGTAATCGCGTCTACCGAAGACCCGATGAGCGATACAGTCAATGCAATTTTTTGCACACAACTTTATATGGAGGTGGATTCATGGTGTGGGGCGGAATATCTTTGACTGGGCGAACGGACTTGGTAACTGTGAATGGAAATCTCAATTCTGACAGATACATCACAGACATTCTTGAAGCACATGTTTTACCTTATGCCCCCTATATAGGACCCATTTTTTTACTTATGCAAGACAATGCGCGTTCCCACACGAGTCTTATTGTGAGAAATTATCTTGAAGAAGTAGGAATTGATCACATAAACTGGCCAGCCCGTAGCCCCGACCTTAACCCCATTGAACATGTTTGGGATTTTATCGGTCGGGGGTTACGAAGTGAGGGACGACAACCCTAAAATTTACAAGAATTGGAAGAACGCCTAGTCGAATTATGGAATGGCCTAGATCAGAACCTAATCAGAACTTTGGTTTTAAGTATGAACCAAAGATGTCGGGAGGTCATTCACGAAAGGGGTGGAAACACCACATACTAATTCTCTATTTACTTTTGTTTTGTTTCCTGTTATTCGTTGTTTTATTGATTAAAGCAATCCATTTTTCTAGGTATGTTTTTTGAGTTTTTGTCCTTTTAAGACCTTTTTCTCTTACTGGATAAGGCTGGAACCTTTGATGTAACTGTAACACTCGGAGTAGTTTCCACAAACACCAAAACACTTTCACTTCGCTCGACGCGCGTTTCGCCAACCAAGTTGGCATCATCCGGAGACGATTAAAACTTAATTAAACTTAAACTTAAACTTAACTAAATTAAACTTAATTAATTAAACAGTTTTAATCGTCTCCGGATGATGCCAACTTTGTTGGCGAAACGCGCGTCGAGCGAAGTGAAAGTGTTTTGGTGTTTGTGGAAACTACTCCGAGTGTTACCTTTTTCTCTTCTAAAACACCTTGCATCTCTCAATAAATTATAAGATATCAAGGAAAACAGAACGCAAAATGAGGCATTGAACCAGTATAATGAGTAATAAATAATGAGCACTTGACAAAAAAGAAAGTTAATAAATTTAATAAAAATCACGTCAACTCAAAAATTGGATATTTTATGAAGTAACAGAGATAAACAAATGAATAAAAAAAGAAAATGTAGAAAAAACATGAGGCTTTAAATTGGCTATAATTGCAATAACTTGCAATACCTTGTATAGCCCACAGGACGTTTTGAAATTTCGGAAAAAAACATAACATTTTTATAGCACCTGGTATAATATCAAAATCATTTGTTTTACCAAAACAACTTAGACAATATTCCTAAGAGAGAAACCTACAATTTGAAAAAAAAATCGACCAAAACGAACAAAAATTGTCGAAAATACATAACGTCAAATTTGAGTTAACTTTTTGGTTGTATATTTATATATATATATATATATATATATATATATATATATATATATATATATATATATATATATATATATATATATATATATATATATATATATATATATATATATATATATATATATATATATATATATATATATATATATATATATCTATATCTATATCAAGTAGAACAGCACGGAAATCCTTTACTCCAAGAAGTTTTTTCTTACTAAAGTATTCAATTATTGTAGACATATCATAATCTACCGAGCTGTTAGCGATAAGAATACTATTTAGATAGACCGTAAACAAGACCTATATTGTTTTCGTTACTGTACTGTTCCTTGCGGTACCCCATACTCAATAATTCTTTCAGAACTCAGTACTAAACTTATTTGTACTATCTATTTTCTGTCCGTTAAATAAATTTTAATTAAATCATTTGCCACATCTGGTATTCCCATATCTTGCAAAGCATCTAGTAAATATAGATGGCATACAGTGTCAAATGCCTTCGCAAGATCTAGGAACACACAAAGCGCAGGCTTCCCCTCATCAATATATTTATATATTTTTTTCTGTTAAACAAGAAATTGCACTGTTGATTTGCTCTGTCTGAATCCAAATTGCTGGTTTTATAAATTATAAATTGTGTTTTTCAAAAAAAGTTGTTAGTCGAACCTTAATAATTTTCTCAAATTAGTTAGCATTTAGCTAACTAATTTGATAAGTAATTTATACTTATTAAAGATATGGGTCTGTAGTTGGAAATATTGTTTTTGTTGCCCTTTTTGAATACTGGTTTAACAACAGGTATTTTAAATTCGGATGGACACTAGTACCGGGTCTCTTAAGTCTCTTAAGATTGACACCCCCTTATCTCACTTATCCTTTGCCGATTTAACTCATTCAAAAAAGGAGTAGACACGGTTTTTGATAAATTTTTATAATCTGAGAACAGATATTAAAAATCTCGTAAAATATACAGGGTGGAAAATGAAACATGATTTTTTTTAAATGGAACACCCCGTATATTTTTAGACCAAAATAATATCCTTAATTTTCCGAATCCAAAAATGTGTAATTGTTATATAATCACTTCACCTGTTCGTGAGATATTACTAAATACTTCACATTACGGGTGTCAATTATAAAATAAGAACATCAAGATACCTCTGGAAACAATGCATATTTGCATTGTTTATTTGTTGACAGATGTCATCCAGTTTTTTGTAAGATAGTAGTTCACTCTCTTAGATATTAGCGTAAAAAATACGTCGGTAGTGTTCGTAAAGAAGCAAGTTATTTTGAAAATGGTATATTCACTGGAAGAGCGAAAAGAGTTACTTGAAATTTATATTCAGTGCAACAAGAATAAGTCTCCTGCTCGGAGGGAGTATGTTAGGTTATTTCGAGAAAGGCTACCTCCTTCCAAAAATAGTTTTAAAAACATTTATGCAAAGTTTAGGAATACCGAATCTATGAGAGACAAGAAAAGAGAAATGAGAAGGCACAGAACTCAACGCGTTATTATATTTTGCTAAAAATCCATCCAAATCATCCTATGCCGCAGCAATAGAATTGGATATATCACAAAGAAGTGTGATAAAAATATTACATCGCCATAATTTTAAACCATATAGTATTTTGCCCGTTCAATATTTAGACGACAACAACCTTCAAGACAGGTTAACCTTCTGCAGAGACATACTTGATAGAATAGAGGAAGATGATGAGTTTCTAAGTCTTTTGGACTGACGAAAGCAGTTTTTCTACTGCGGGAATTTTTAACACAAAAAATGCACATTACTGGGCAGCGGAAAATCCACATATTGTAAAGAAACAAAAAAACAAGGATACCAAACTGTAAACGTGTGGTGTGGCATCCACAAGGATGCTATTGTAGGTCCTGTATTTATAAATGGGCCCTTAAATGCACAACGTTATGTGGATATTCTTCAACATCCAGTTGAATATTATTTAGATAATATTAATTTAGTGGACAACAGATCTATTATTTGGCAGCACCACCACACTCTGCAAGGAACGTCACCGAATACCTAAACAGAAAATATCCTATTTGGATAGGAAGGCACGGTGTTATACATTGACCCGCTAATAGTCCGGAGTTAACACCTATGGATTTTTTTCTCTGGGGTACGATAAAACAAGATATATACGAAACTGGGGTTTTTAATAATATGAATGAGTTAAAAGAATACATACGTGTAAAAATTGAGGAATTAAACCAAAATGGTGATATATTTCAAAGGGTGAGAATCAATTTTATAAAGCGATGCCAAATGTGTATTCAGAATGGTGGTGGTTACGTGGAGAATATTTAATTACGTTACGTGTAAATAAATAAAATTGTGTTACTCTATTGTGTTATTGTATTAATATTGACTTTTATTTGTTTTTATTAGGCTTGTTGTTTATTGTTACTACTCGTTACTGTTATTGTCACCTATATATTATTTATTTATTATATCAATAAATGGCATTGTTTCCAGAGGTATCTTGATATGTTTTTTGTTTTATAATTGACACCCGTAATGTGATAAGTTTTTAGTAATATCTCACGAACAGGTGGAGTGATTATATAACAATTAGATATTTTTTTATTCAGAAAATTAAGGACATTATTTTGGTATAAAAATATACGGGGTGTTCCATTTAAAAAAATCATGTTTTATTTTCCACCCTGTATATCTTACGAGATTTTTAATATCCGTGCTCAGATTATAAAAATGCATCAAAAACCGCGTCCACTCCTTTTTTGAATAAGTCAAATCGGCAAAGGATAAGTTAGATAAGGGGGTTGTCAATCTTAAGAGACTTACCCGGTACATATAATTTTATTAATTAGATAAGTTAAGAGTTGCAATATTTCTTTAAGTATTTCAGTTGATATTAAATCTATGCCTGGTGCTTTATGAGATTTTATGGATTTGATGGTGTTGATAATTTCTTAATAATCTGTTGGCGGTAGATATATGGATTCGGAAGCGAGCTGTGACTCAGTTGGTGGGGTAGAAGGTTTGGTAATTTTATCTGCTAAGTTTTTACCAATCTCCGTATACAAATTATTAAAAGTATTACAGACTGTTAATTCATCATCTGTTACACGACTCTCATATTTATTTTAATTAATTTTAGTTGATTTTTATTTGCTTTATTACATGTGGTTCTTTTTCTGATTGTATGCTATTTATTGTTTTCCATAATTGTTTTGAGCTACCCTTATTATATTCGATTTGTTTCTTGTAATAATTAAATTTCGTTGTAGCAATTAGTTGATTTAGATAATTAGGGCAATTAGTATACTCGAGTTCTGATTGTAAATTTAAAGTGTAAATAACTGTGCAATGACTATAAATGTATGTTGTGAAAAGTTTTAAGTAATATCTGGTGTGAAATTATAAAAACAATAAATTATGACAATAAGTGATTGGCCAGAAAGGAAATGTTGTTTTATAAATAGGGCAGGTAACTAAGGAAGTTTTGTTTTGTTTAAGATAATATACTTTTTTCCTACAATAACAATGCTAAGAGTTCTTGCTACAGCTATAAACAGTAGCCACGTTTGTAATTGTCTCAGTGAAAAATTTATATTTTTTATTGTAAAATCAAGAAAATCTTAAGAGTAAGTATAAAAATAATCGCCTGTGATTATAAAGTAAAGTAGCGTGAAGTCAAAGTTTAGTGAATTTTAAGAAATAATAGTTGTGTATAAGCGGTAAACATACGTATCTAAGATGTCTTCGATACGTAGGCAGTAGTTTTATAATATACAATGGAGGATTGCAAAGCTGTGTAGTGTTTCTACAAAAAGGTAATAATATTTCAAATAAGTTATCTCATAAATCCCATGAGAAGTCATATATCAATATATAAGAAATACCAATCCAACGTCAGGCTATAAATAAATAAAATATAAAAATAAATATATATATATATATATATATATATATATATATATATATATATATATATATATATATATATATATATATATATATATACACTGACGGACATTAAAAATGGCGCACCTAGATTTTGTCCCAAATTTGATGTTCAATAACTTTTAAACCAGCCTATCGATTTTGATAATTTTTTTTTGTTTGGAAGGGCGATTCTTGCGGATGACTATTTTGTAATTGGCTTTCCATAAAAAATGTATTTTTTAATATGTACAGCCTTTAAAAACCGATTATGATTTTGACACGAAATCTGAATGTCGCTGTGGAGTGAAATTTTATTTGTATTGAATTCTTAGGTTGGTCACGGTGTTTACCATTCTTTTTTCGATATTCTCTTTTTTGAATCACCTCTCTAGCCCCTTCAGCAACGAAGATGCGACATTTTAGATCAAACGGTGTTATTAAGTTTGATATTCAACATGGAGGCCGTGGAGCTGAAAATGTGTAAAAAGTTCATCGTTTAAGAAATGTTTAGCTCTTTCGATTACGGACGCTGAAATAATTATTACTTACAAGTACAAACAACATCAAAAAGAAATAACAAACAAAGAATTATTCGACATTTTAGTAAAACGACTGTAATTATTATTGATTAAAACAATAAACTTAAAAAATAACTGAACACAAACTAACTAATAACGAGTATTTCCTCCTAGCTCTGGCTGCTATAACAGCTTCCATACGCCTAGGCATGCTTTCAATCAAATTTGTGATAGTGATTAGAGGGATATTGTCCCATTCTTCTGTAAGAGCAATCCTCAATTTATTCAGATTCTCTGGGTTGCGTCTACTAACACGTTGTCCCAATTCATCCCATAAATGTTCAATGGAATTCATATCAGGGCTTTTAGCGGGCCACGGCATACGATTAATTCCGACATCGTTTAAAAATTGTGTTATCATCACGGCTGTATGCGGTCGTGCATTATCTTGCATTAAGAGGAATTCTTCGCCAATGTAAGGTGCAAATGGGACAATATGTTCATTCAGAAAGATTTCTATGTATCTAACTGTATTTAGAGATTGCCGTGGTGGAAACACAAATAATTCTGTACGGGCATCGCTGGTAATTCCACCCCATACCATTAGTGAACCATTTTTATTTGATGCTTTAGTCTCATGCACGTTCCACAGCAATCTGAAGTAGGCGAGGAAAAACCTTTTACTAACTTCTACTAAAGTTGGATGTCTCCTTCTACCGAACTTATGTTGAACTTAAAACGATAAATGTTCTATTTTAATAAAGGATTTTACTCTACCGCCAACTGGATTTCTTACAATTTGATTGACAACAAAATAAATTTTACAACACTTTGGATTTATTACGTTTTGATTGAATCGGTAACATTCAAGGCTCAATTTCAATGGGAATTATTACGGTTTGAACAAATCTGAGGTCGCCAATGGATTTATTTCATATCTAAAACAGGTGCACTGTACCTAACTCCAAATGACCAAAAAGTGGATATATTGCGTTTTGTTTGATCACTCCTCAATTATTATAATAGGAGATATTAACATTAACATCCCACGAGAATTACCAGAAATACAGCAACATTATTTAATATAACAGTTAAGATTAGAAATTAAACCTAGAACATACAATATGTGATAATGTACCGATTAAGGAGTTGCTTGGTTTAAAGAAATTTTCAAGTAACATTACATGTATATACTAAGAAGACTACCTATACTAAAAAATATTATATTGTACATTGCACCTTCCAAGCAGTCCTTGCCTTTGTCACTTCAGCCTTAGGGTTCAAGGGCGGGCACCCCGAATGTCGCGTCCTGCTAAGACGGCGCTGTCCTTTAAAATATACCGATGCGTTTTTGACCCATGGCAATAGCTGCAGGCTCCCATCGCGTGATATTTTTCGTTGGACCTTTCTGTCGCGTTAGCAGCCTTGGTTCCTTTTCTTACGAGAGCTTATTATATAAACAAATCCTGGCCCGGCCAATATTACATCGGATGTTATGCATATCTTCCTAACGCTTTATGGAATCTCAAATTAAAATATATACCAGGTGTTCCATATTTCCCTAGTATATTTTCCACTATTAATTAACAATTGCTACCTTATAACAAGTCCACGCAGTACATATACTTTAATTACAGTATGATGAAACATACTATATTTCTCTGTCATACTGTATTTTATATATTTGGTAACTACATAAAATTTGTTTCCTAATATACTATAACAAGCTACAGCTATTTGTTTAGAACATTGGAAAATCAATAGAATACGAATAAATACGTATGGAAAGTATCATGCATTGCAGTTTTCTGGAATATTGCATATTGAAGAATTCTACCGGGGCGGAAAATACTTAAATATATTTTTCCGTATTTTACATGCCATTGTCACCGTCATAAATCTAAGACAAAAACGTAGCATTAAATCGAAAGAGAATAGGATTTGATTCCAGATAAGGAGCTGTTGTATGAAATAAAATATGTTATGGTTTTTGACTGGAGATTGTATCGGCATGATATAGAGGTCGGATATATTTTTGCGTCAACAATTTCTGGCATTTTATCGATACAAAGGCGCTACGTCGGAATCATATAGATCGTAAATCAACCACGAAGGAAGGTTTAAAATAGGAGGCAAACATCGGAAGCCGTTAACATCTGAATCCGTCTACATTTTATAAATAGTTAAAGTGGCTAAGTCGATGTGTGTAGGGCATTGTGGGCGATGAATTAGAAATAATTTATTTCCGCTAAACCTGTCCATTATCGGTCGGCTTGGTTTTTTTTACGTTCCTGAATCATGGACCCATTTTGTAGCCTTTCTACTTACTTTGGAGTTATAAATACGGACAATCAGCGCCTTAATATTTAGTTTTAATATGGTAAAACCTATTACACGATTATTATAGTCCGCTTTTTCTCCAATAGGAGCGATTTTTATGTATCACTATAAATATATCGCTAGACCTTGGAATAGCAACATGGAATGTCAATAGCATCCAAAACAAAAAAATCACAGATTTCGCAATCCTTGCAACTATCGGAGACATTGGAAATGATAAAAAAATATATTAAACATAATATACCGATCCTTTTGAGTTGTTTCGAATACGTCAAATACTATGGTGCGCGTGCATGCTTGTGGCAATTTCCAGATTGGCTTTAGAATGCTTATGTTTATTAAGTGTTTATTAGTAATGTTTGGCGTACGATTGGGTCCCTAGCATTTTATAAATTTAGAATAACACGTTAGTTAATAATTTAATATAATATTGAGTATGGATACTGTCACAATTTTCCACAAGAATGCGCAGAACGTACTACGCACCGAGTTATTGTCTCATTCAATACAAGTTGCGTTATATTTATCTTACTCGCTTGCTCTAACAGGATATGTCTATTAACTGTTTATTATACACACAAGGTTATATATAAATATAAACATAATTTTTTAGCATTTTATTTTTGAAAAACTTAAGTATTACTAATATAATACACATCTCAATTTACGAGTTAGGTATTAACCAACTTATATTGGATTTGCAGTTAAACTTAAAGAAACAATCACAGATCTTACATATTACGCAAGTATCGCAGGCGTATTGAAAATACCAGACACAACTGGTAAAATTTTCTCAAGTGAATTGAATAAAAATAAAACTCAGTTGTGTTACGATTTTTTTGTTCGTTGAAGGTCTTGTCGTTTTAAACAGGTTATCTTGCATGGGGTGGTCAAAAATTACAGTCTCATTTTTTTTGTTTTCGAATGAATGCTATTCATTAAAAAAGTTTTTGTTTGCCTAAAAATAGTGATGACTTTGTCAAAAATTGTGGTGTATACACAGGGTGGTTAAGAATTACAAAATCTTAAAATTTGAAAAGAGGAAACTGTAATTTCTGATCACCCAGTATAAAAACAATTGTGGCTAAATCATCATTAGTTTTTTATACGTGGTGATCAAAAAGTACAAACTTTACTCTTGAATTGATTTTGTAATTTTTGACCACCCCGTATAATAAACATAATTTTTGTCGACATTACTTTAAGCAAGCAAAAACTTTTATAAATAATAGCGGTTTGCCCGAAAACTAAACATTTTTTGATATTTTATAATTTGTGACCACCCCGTATAAAAAATATGATTTTTGTCGACGTTATTACTGTTTTTTGGGCATCTAAAAACTTTTATAAATAATATTTTCTTTTGTAATTTTTTACCACCCCGTATAATAAACATAATTTTTGTCGACATTACTTTAGTCAAGCCAAAACTTTTAAAAATAATAGCGTTTTCCTGAAAACTAAACATTTTTTGAGATTTTGTAGTGTGCGACCACCCCGTATAAAAAATATGATTTTTGTCGAAGAATAAACTGTGATTTTTGATCACCCCGTGTAAAAACAAATGCGGCAAAATTATCATTAGTTTTTTATACGTGGTGATCAAAAAGTACAAACTTTACTTTTGAATTGATTTTGTAATTTTTGACCACCCCGTATAATAAACATAATTTTTGTCGACATTACTTTAGGCAAGCCAAAACTTTTAAAAATAATAGCGTTTTCCTGAAAACTAAACATTTTTTGAGATTTTTTAGTGTGCGACCACCCCGTATAAAAAATATGATTTTTGTCGAAGAATAAACTGATTTTTGATCACCCCGTATAAAAACAACTGCGGCAAAATTATCATTAGTTTTTTATACGTGGTGATCAAGATCAAAAAGTACAAACTTTACTCTTACCGAATTTTAAGATTTTGTAATTTTTCACCACCCCATATAACAAACATAATTTTTATCGACACTATTTTAGGCAAGCAAAAACTTTTAAAAATAATAGCGTTTTCCTGAAAACTAAACATTTTTTGAGATTTTGTACTGTGCGACCACCCCGTAAAAAAAATATGATTCTTGTCGAAGAGTAAACTGTGATTTTTTATCACCCCGTATAAAAACAATTGTGGCAAAATCATCATTAGTTTTTTATACGTGGTGAGTGGTGATCAAAAAGTACAAACTTTACTCTTACCGAATTTTAAGATTTTGTAATTTTTGACCACCCCGTATAATAAACATAATTTTTGTCGACATTACTTTAGGCAAGCAAAAACTTTTGTAAATAATAGCGTTTTCCCTAAAACTAAACATTTTTTGGTATTTTGTAATTTGTGACCACCCCTTATAAAAATATGATTTTTGTCGACGTCATTACTATTTTTTGAGCAAGTAAAAGCTTTTATAAACAATAAAATTTTCTCGACAATATATAATTTTATACGTGGTGATCAAAAAGTACAAACTTTACTCTTACCGAATTTTAAGATTTTGTAATTTTTGACCACCCCGTATAATAAACATAATTTTTGTCGATATTGCTTTAGGCAAGCAAAAGCTTTTATAAATAATAGCTTTTCTCGAAAAGTAAAATTTTTTTGAGATTTTGTGATCACCCCGTATAAAAAATATGTTTTTAACCACTTAGAAGTTGTACAATTTCTTTCACCTTTATATGTAAATGTAATTCAATATTCTCTAGCACATAGCTGGAGGAAGTAGTTGTTTTCAATGGGTTCAACAAGATTTTATGCATTTTAAAGCTTAAGATCTTTTGGATAACTATATGCCTAATGCTTTTATATATAATATGTTCAAATATAACAAATATAAATAGTAGACTAGGTTTGTGTATTCTAAGAATTTGAGTTCCGTCAAAAACTAATATCATAAAAGTCACTGCAAGTGTTGGAGTATTAATATTTTAAATTCAAGTATAAATGATCAATGAAACAGATCGTACACTGCTCTGAAGATCCTCAATGAAGGTGAAAGAACTTGTACAACTTCTAAGTAGTTCGTTTCCGTGCGTATGTCCAGATATAGCACTGGTAAGTGTAACTTCCTTATTATTCGTCTATTTGCTTATTTCTTTATGTAATGAAATGCTACAAACCCAAGATTACTTTTCACAAAACAAATATGAATAGCAAAGAACTTCTAAGCTAATATATATATATATATATATATATATATATATATATATATATATATATATATATATATATATATATATATATATATATATATATATATATATATATATATATATATATTTTGTGAAAAGTAATCTTGGGTTTGTAGCATTTCATTACATAGAAATAAGCAACTAGACGAATAAGAAAGAAAACACACTTACCAGTACTATATCTGGACACATATACGGAAATGAATCACTATGCATATGAAAACGAACCACTTAGAAGTTGTACAAGTTCTTTCACCTTTCTTGAGGATCTTCAGAGCAGTATACGATTTATTTCATTATTTATTTATTTATTTATTCTGAAGATCCTCAAGAAAGGTGAAAGAACTTGTACAACTTCTAAGTGGTTCGTTTTCATATGCATAGTGATTCATTTCCGTATATGTGTCCAGATATAGTACTGGTAAGTGTGTTTTCTTTCTTATTCGTCTAGTTGCTTATTTCTATGTAATGAAATGCTACAAACCCAAGATTACTTTTCACAAAATAAATATGAATAGCAAAGAATTTCAAAGCTAATATATATATATATATATATATATATATATATATATATATATATATATATATATATATATATATATATATATATATATATATATATATATATATATATATATATATATATGCTTTTGATCTCAGGTTTAATTCTATAAATTTTGTAAGTCTGTATATTTCTTTCTAGATCTTCTAAATTATGTTTCTGTACTGATGTATGCAGACGGTTGCAGATAATTAAAATTTTCAAACTTTATTTTATGTATTTGATTCTACTTTATTTAAAATATGTAACTTGACATGTTCGACACATATGACGGTATTATGAGGAATTAATAAATGATTCTCTATATTAATAAATGATTATCTATGGAACGAAGTTACCACACTTTTTGAGAGTGTAGGCTGGACCTACATAGCGCATACATGCATAGGAAAGAGGAATGCCAGTAATTGCCAATATATATGGAAGGGTTTCAAAATCTTTGCCATATTAAAGACTACGAATAACCCCAAGCTGTAGCTTGCATAGGTGATAACACCTTCATAATATGGGACTATGGAGAAGAAGAGTTACACGTTTTCGAATATAACAAACCGACCCCAATACAGTACCCTAAATCTACATTAAACCATAATCGGTTCCTCCACCATGTCTCATACCAACCTATGCATCGATGAGGAATATCTTACTGAGATTTATAAACCATACCCATATGAGATTCCCATACAAAATGGATATCCGAAGAAGTACTCCGGATGAAATTGAGATTCGGACAACTATTTAGAAAGGTACTAAACTAAACACAAGGGCCCACTGATAAGGTTGATCAACAGTCATCAGTCATCCTTATGTATCACTTATATTATAGTAGTGTCTCAAAGGATAAGAAAAATTGACCAATTGAAATTGCCAGTACAATATAGAATTGCGTCTCATACCAAAACGCACAAATTAACAAGAACTAGGCAATTAACAATTACAAGTTATAATTAAGATTTACTTTTACTAGACAAGACAATTAACAATTAGAAGTAACAATTACAATTGACTATATTGAATAGCCAACCCTATATTGAACATAAATGCACTTGATTAAGGTAGACGGCAACACGTGTCGGCAGCTTATCATTATGAGTGCAGATGCAAAGATCCTTCATCAAGAAAAATACTGGTATAAACGGAAAATAAACTATATATAGAGGCGCACTGTATATCGAGGTAAATTAGGCATTGAGCCATCCAAACATAGACATATGAAATATTTGGTAGCCACTCACCCATCCCTTGAAGTACGTCATAATCCATCAATCATGATTTTAGGCATCAGCATCAAGCACACACGGTGAGTACAAATAAATAACAGAACGGCTTTTTAAATGTCATTCATCACCTGATATCAGATGTAGTGAAACATCGTGAGCACTTAAATTACAAGCAAGAGAGTGATAGTGGAACATTCTTAGATCTTTCTAATGAGTTTACTGGGAGGTTAGTACACTAACCTGCCAGTTAATTCCAAGGGCACCTCTCGAGGGCAAAGAAGGAAGACCCTACTTGAATAACATCTGCGGTCGCAGATATCTTTTAATGATCATATAAATAAACCGAAGGTGGTTCGAGTTTCCAAAGAAATAAGGATTTTGTAAGTGTAATGTAATTTCCTGGGAAACCGATTCTCCTTCTGGCTTTTCGAATGTCTACAAATAAACAGTGGAGAATGCCTGAAAAGGATAATTAAGACGTAGAAGGAGCACACTCAGCGCGTTTGGATTAGAGGGAATACTTGTTGTCTGATCTCGGGATATTTATTAGTTTGAGTTATTCTGTAGGTATATGAGTAACTGGCCCAAAAGAGGTGTAATAAATTGATCGCACATATTAAATGAAGCAGTTTTCATTGGGATTATTGAGTTTTATACTTTAATATGTATTTCAACCTGCATTACAACGAGTAGAGCACAGGGTATAGGTAGACCTCAAATAAAAATATCAGTAACCCTTATCTCATCAATTATTTTACACAATTAAAGGAAACCGTTCTATTATTAGGTATAAATTGGATTCTTATGGAAGTTTTAAACAGGTGTAGAAACTCAATTCAATCAATATCAACCGTTAAAGAGATAAGATGGCATTACAATCGTTACAACGATTCCTTACTTTTGTTAAAGGCAGTTGCCGTAATTTAAATATTTTAACCAAGGCTCCGGTTCACCGTATCATATCCAGGCCTGACTATTGTATGTATGTATAATTTGTAACAGAAATATGAGACGTAAAAGCCCGAGCAAAAAACGCTCATTATATCGATCTCTTCACACGTGCTACCGCATTTTTAACCGCGTTGTAATTTTCATGTGTTGAATTTGCGTTCAATTGTGTTCAATTTGTGTTCATTTGTGTTCCGTTTTCAATTGTATGTTACAATTTTTTTTAATTTTCGCCACAAATTCAATCTACACATATAAGACACCTTTCGACCATGTCGAAAGTTCGCCACGCCACGTAGAATGCCCTCCACCATCCATACCTGACGCCTTCCTCCGCCTTTAAATAACCGAGCCAACTGCCGACCATCTATCGGTTAGAATAGATGGTCGGTTCACCCATAGATGTCGCACATGTCTTGGTTAGAATACCAAGTTCCTCTATTCGCCACTAGATGTCGCACCAGTCCAATTCCTCATGAGGGTAACAATCGGCCATTCTGCAACATTAATGTTCTCATTAAGACACTTACCTCTCGGCTCTACCTCTCTCAAAGAAAGAAAACAAACCCTGTCCACTAAATCTATCTCCTTACCTCATATCTCCTTGTCGCCTTATCTCCTACTCGCCTTATCTCTGTGATGCTGGATAGTCGGGGTCGCCGTGTAATGCCCTAATGGCATTCGAATGAAACTCGCCAGGAACAATTAACAACATTTATTTGGTATTGACATCGTATTCGATATTAACACAGCACAGAATGTATAATGTGCGGGTGACCTAGTTACCGCCTTATATAACGTTGACTAGGTCAGAATGTATATATCCACAATAGTTGCATTAAGTCGGCCTTGATCTAAAGAATGTCTTAGTTGGCAATGTATTGCATAGTGTTTAATATACATGCGATCGTTTGCTTTTAAAGAATAATAACAAATAAATATGATATTGAATAACAAATAAGATATTGAGAGCACGTGTGGCCGTTATGGCACTATATCTCCCTCTCGCCTGATATCCTACTCGCGTTGACTCCTCTCACCGTATCACCCTCTCACATTATCTCCTCGCCTTATCTCCCTGTCGCCTTATCCTCTACTAGCTTTACTCCTCGTCTCATCTCCTTCTCGCCTTATTATTTCTGAATCGCCAACCACCACCTAGCTATACGAGGCACCACATCTCGCTTAAGCAATGTAGTCCTTAAATGAGCGGCTTTAAGGACTACATTGCTTATCTGTTATCACCTTAAAATAGACACCCACCAAAAAATTCTAAATCACCTGACAGATTCCATTCAGATGTTTTAATAAGTAGGAATGCAGATAGAAATAACAAGAGCACATGCATAGCTTTCAATATCCAGTCTAATGAGAGTCGTTTTTTAGCCAGCTCGTTTTTATCCATTAGTGTTTTGTTTTCCTTCTTGTATGTATGTATGTATATGGGTCGGAGTGTATTGGAAGGTAGTGTTACACTCCCATTCCACCACAGCACTTAGGCCTCATTAGGCCCTTTGTGCATTCCTCCTTTTTCCTTGAGTACTTTTCGTCAAACCATCCTATTTATTACGGGTGGCCTGGTGGCAAAATCTACAATTTGTATGTATGATAGTATGGTTCTGAGTTATCGAGATTAATTACTCTGGTCATCATTACCATTTATCTGGGACCACGCGTTCGCGGCAGATGTGTTGAGCGTTCCCAGGTCTCGGGCAGGCGCCACAGTCCGGGCCCAAGCCTGCCTAGGTCACCCATCCAAGTGCCACCAACGCCCGCCCAGCATAACTTTGAAGATCTTACCGGTCAAGTCTAAGCGGCTAGGCGGTCCCATTCAGTCACCTTAGTCGTCTCTTACGACAGGTAGGAATTACCCTGGGTCTATTCAATTGTGGCCCCGAACCCAGAGGGGAATGTTTTCCTTCTTTTTTTGTCTTTCAAGTTAATTTGGTTTCAAGTTAGGTTTATTGTCTTGGCTGTATTTGTATAAATACATAAATAAATATGTTTATTGCTATATATACCAGTGAGGTCTTTCATTTTATCCATATTAACTGCACTTATTTCCAATGTGTAAGAAGATTAGTAAGAAGGTGGCGATTTATGTAAATTTTTATATTACAGATACATCTTTTGTATTAATAAGGCATTGATTAATAGAATAGGGGAGATATAGTCAACATAGGTACATAAGTAATCATCATTATTTACATATATTATGTTATCACGATTGTTTTATCACGATTGTATTAGCACGATTTATGCGATATTAAGTTATACCTAGCCAAACTTCGAGTACAACCGTTTACATGTCGGACCTTGCACTTTTTACTGGTTGCGTATCCTGATCGATATGATATAGTTTACTGACAAACCTTAATGGTATATGTCATTAGTCATTAATGTGTCTGTAATCACTTTTAAATTCAGTACTTTAGCGGACCTAAATATATTACATTCGTTTTCCAGTAGTTAACTTTTCATTTCGGGAAAGTGGAGAAGACCAAAATTCGATTGCACAGGTCATTTGACTATAATGAATTGTGTTTCAACATCTTGTTAACTTACTTACTTACGGGACCCAAGAGAAAATGCCCTAAATTTTATCTTTTCCCAGAGGAAACCGACCGACACACAAGAGATAATTCAATTACGGCCGGCGTCCGAACGGAATACAATTCACATTAACTAGTTGCTAAGTTCCTGTTCAATTGTACGTTTGTGTATTTTTCAAACAGACACTATCATATATTTACGTGAACACGAGAATGTATGAGTTATGCACATTTTTGGAATCTACGTGCAGCAATGTTCATAATATGAAGTCAAAGTCGCATGTGACAATATTTACAGTACGTCATTATTTAACAAGTTGTTAGTAACGTGATTTATTTTGACGGGAGGTTTCGAGAATTATAGGTATGTACATTTTATTTAATTACATTAATATTATAAATACAACTATTATCAAAAAGGTAAGCGTTTTGAAAAGAAAACATTTTTTTTATCATTTATTTACACGTTTCCTTATTCTGTAACGTTTTTGATATTTTAAACTTGAGTAACAAACCTGAGTAACATCCCTTGTGGAAATATAGAAGAGGCAGATGGTAGAATTTTTCCCATGTGAAAGATATGGTTCAGAATGGAGCAAAATCCATACTAGTTAGATGCCCCGATACAGATGTTGTAACACCTCTCCTCTTTAATTACATTACCTTAATTAAAGGGCCTCTCATCCAGTAGATGTGACGTAATGATTTTTTTTGTTGTTGCCTATCGGCTGCTCAGTTAAATACAGAGGTCGTGGTAAGTGGATTTCCTAGAGGCTTGCACTTAGATACCTTGACAATGACCGGCTTGATCTACTCGTACTTAAAATTTGTATAAAAATACTTGGACGCCAGGTCAAGAGTACTTAAATAGTACAGAAGACCGCAGAAATGATCAGCCAATAATTATCAGCTAAGATTTTTTAAAAACAATATATTACAAAAATATTTATATTACCAGTTGATGGTTCACAGTGATTAAGAATTAGAATTAAAATTTACAATTGGGTTGCCTGAGGGGCGTTAAACGACTAAAACTTTGGGTTAAAACAATAAAAAATGTTCACTCTTGACACAAGATCAAGTCGAGAAATTTATCATTTACAACAAAAGTGAATTGTAAACCTTGGAAAATATTCCTTAAGACCTGGTAATTCCTAGGGGCAATTAATTATACAAAAATACCTTTTCTCTTTTCTGGAGATCCCCTCGAATGTGCTGGGTTTCCTAGGATCCTAGGCTGAAGCTGCGGCTTGGTGGTCCAGCTGAGCTGAGACGTAGCCTCTAAGGGATACCGCAATGGGTGGAATTTTCCGGCTGCAGGAGGAGGTATCCTCCAGTCTGGCGTTCAGGAATAGGTAATAATGGCTCTGCTCACCAAAGGAATTGATTCTCGGTCATCAAGGTGTGGAAGAAAAATTTACCAGTATCAGGTTTTACAAATTTGGACGAAAAAAATATATATAAATTCCCGCTTGAACCGGATATCAAGAGTGAAATTTATACTAAAATGAATTTAAATAAAATAACTAGATTAATAGTTCAAAAATATGAGTTCTAATTATATACCTACAAAATATTGTAATGTTAAATATTGGAGTAAATTTTGATTAAATTCCCAAAAATTGAGACTATATCAAAGAAAAAAATAATATTATCAAGACAGGAATGTGATATGCAAATTTTCACTATACGATTAAATAAAAAATTGAAATAAATGCTGCTTTCTGCCGATGCCAAAGTATAAACAAATACCTATGGCCTACGCCGTCGAAGTAATATATTCTAAATAAACTAAAAGTATGCTACCATTCGGTAAAACAGTATCGTTGATTCTTAATTACCATGTAGGTAGTCTAAAATCGAACGATAATGTACGATTCAAATTTAAATTAAATATATTTAATTCAATAAAAAAAATAAAGTGGTATAATATACCAAAATAGAAAAAATATAGACGTGGCTTTTGTGCCCACAGCTCACTCCAAGTAGTTGCTAGTGTTCAAACCGTAAAATTTAATATGGCGTTACACCTATTTTAAGATTTTCTCTTAAGCAAAAAATGGTCAAATTACGACTTAATTCCCCTTCGGAAATCTTTTCTCGGACTCAGCTGTAGAACACACACATATATATTAATAATAATAAAATATTTCAGACTATACCTGGTAATTAAGAATCATACAGTAAAACACCGAAGATATATCTTCGGGAACGTAAGCCACGGTCAACAGGCTCAAGCAAGCAGCTCGGCAGAAAAGAATGATTTTTACGGATATCGCGTATAAATGTGCTTGCTGGGAGCACGCGACATTAGCGGGACGGAAAGGTTGGGATAACGGTAGATGGTGAGTCGCGGTAAATTTCTACAAGTTCGCGCGGTTTTATTTCAAATATTTGAAATAGGAATTCAAACATTGCCATAAAACGGAACGGAATTCATTTACGTTACACTTTAATTCTACGACATGGGATATTTATCATTTTAATGTATATTACTATCTTTTAGTTATAAAATCTCAAACTATTTACATTTTTTTTATGCAAATTCTGCAAACATGCCTATTTTTAAAGCTATATCGCAATTTTCGAGGTCAGTGAAGGTCATATCGAAGAGAAATATTTTTTTTGGATTCTCCATCCTTTTGTTATATAGGGTAGAGTATAATATTGCCTATATTGAAAAATTCTTAAATTTTAGAATTATTTGTCCGCCATTTGGGAAAATGGCGATGTGGGGTGTCCGGTTCCGAGGATGGCTTGTCAAGTGAAAATCTCTTAAAATGTCGTTTTTTGTATCTGCCAAACTTTATACTTGTATCACAATTTGGCGGTTTTATTTTCCCGAAGGAAATGGACTTTTAAATATTGACTTAAATAGTCAATATTTAAGCCAGATCTATATGCTTCACAAGTTGCTGCGTGTCTCACGCTGTGACTGGTAAATTTCGAAACATCAATGCCATTCTTTACCAGGCCTTTCTTGATCCATATCCAGGGCATGCTATCGGCATGCCCCGCATATGCTGCCTCAGCTTATATCCATCGAGACAACGGCCTTATGAGTGCTTTATTACCAGCTAAGTATAGGATAGACTAGACACCAGTGCTGGCTTACGCTCGAGTGGATATTGGGTCCGTTGTAGGTAACCAGAAATGCCTAATTTAATGGAACTACTTGTTTCCCATCGTCAGGCTGACGATGACGATGTAGCTGCCGTAGCGATGACGAGCCAATAAGTCTGACGTAGCCCTCCTAGATCGAAAACTCAAGATAATGTTGGTCATTGAGATCTCGGCCCGAGAACAATATTGTCTTGAAGGAGGAGGAAAAACGTACAAAATATCGAGATATGCTCTTCGAACTCCGCAGACTCTATCCAGGCCATACTGTTAAGTTAGTGGTACTTATTATTGGAGTAGTGGAGCTCTCGAAGCTAGATACACGCAGCTTTCGAAATTAAAAACCATTCCGGAAAGCTGAAATGCGACAGAAGCCATAGCCGACCGAATACAGAAGGCTGTTATCCTGGGCTCATTACGACTACTCAGCAAACACGATTCTCGGACCCAATTATCAGGTGGGGAGTGACTGTTGGTATTGCTCCAGCTCCCCTCTGTGGATATGTCGGAGCCACAGAGAAGGGTGACTGGTTTTCTTTAAAAAAAATTATACTATCTTCCAGTAGGGAAAATATATTTGTTCTTTATTCATAACTTTGGTATTTTCGTAGTTAAATTGATGACCTGTTTCATTAGAATGTTATTTTCTAATTAAACAGCTCATCAATTTAACTACGAAAATACTAAAGTTATAAATAAAGAACAAAATTATAAAACACGCCTAATTATGGAATCAATATATATTCAAAAAAATCCTAATGCATGTAAGAACAAGAAAGATACAGAACATCTTTCTGCAATCTACAATTTGTTAATATAAAAGTATTAAATAAATTATGGTATACTGGCGGCCATTTGAAAGTGCACCACTCTTATTTCAGATTTCGTTATATTTGATCTTTGTAAAACTGACTTTGAATTTTGAGGTTCCTGT